>QEOT01009153.1:4026-17629 GCA_003123785.1 Pterocarya stenoptera
GTCTGACTAGATAATTTATATTAAAGTGGAGTAGCACAATTGACATATTTGAATGATGTATTATCAGATATTTAGGGGTTAAAGTGTAAGTTTTGGATTCCAATTAGATGAACGGAATGTCATTAATTTATTAAATTAGATGGAAAGTTCAATCTTTTTAATGAAACTTCTATCTTTTTCTTTTATGTTTTCCTATTTCTAAGTATTGAATATAGGTATGGGTACTATTGGATAAACACTATTAACACTTCACAGTTTTTATATAGCTGTGTACATTAAGAGATGATATTAATTTTCTGTGTACATTAAGTGCAGTTTATTTTATGCTCTTAATATTTATCTTATTATTTCAGGTCATTTACTCAAATAATATTCTAAAAAATTAGAAGATATTAAGTAATATTGTTTAGTTAATTACCTAAAATAATAACATAAATATTGTGTAAATTAGAAATATAATGGTAGAGGAAGGGCGGAAATGAGGCTTCAGGAACGTCTGGGCGCAAGGAAAAAGAAAAAAAAAAAAAAACAAAAATACTCTATTTGCGGCGAACATGAGTCGCCGAAAATAATGTAAATAATCGATTATAAAACCTATTTTCGGCGATTAAAACGTGCCGCAAATAGGTTTTATAGACATGTATATTTTTATAGGCGAGGACAAAAATCGTCGATAAAAATTTATTGCGGCGATAAATTGACTATTTGCGGCGATTTTGTTTTGTTGCTGTTAGTATTTCTCGGCGATTTTCTGTGAACTTGGACACTCTTTTTTCGACGATTTTCCTGGCTTTTTACGGCGAGTAATAATCGCCGGAAAAGGGTTTTTTTCAGACGATTTTTTGTCATCGCTACAAATTCTCAGAATCGTCACTTTAAAATCGCCGAGAGAGGTCAAAATCAGCGATTTTGGTGGGTATTTTCGACGATTTTGAACGCTGAGAAAAGGCTGATTTCTTGTAGTGACCTCAATCGCTGATTTTGAGTGATTTAGTATAACTATACTAGTTTAAGTATAACTATAGTCTATATTAGACTATTAATATTGGTTAGACTATATAATAGTATGAATATTAAACTATTAGTATAGCTATATATTAGTATTAGTTATATATTAGTATAGCCAAATAATATAAGTATAACTATAGTCTAGTCTATAAGTATAACTATAGCTATAGTGAGTTTGTTAATTGTTATATTAGTATTTGTTAATTGTTATAGTGAGTTTAATTTATTAGAACTATATTATTGATAGTATTATAGTGATAGTATTAGTATAGTAATTTATTATTAGTATTAGTATATCATTATTTTATATGTGATTATTTAGTATAGTGATCATTTCCGCTTCTCTCTCCTCAATTTGGATTTTGTGTGAGATGCATATGGAAGATTTTAGTATGGATGATGAGGTATCGGCATAATTAGTACAAATTTTTTATTTTTTTTCCAACTTGGGCTTAAAAATTTAACTTGCATGGTCCTTGTTTTCTGTGGAGGAGCCAACGATTTTTTTATGGGAGACCTACTTTCAATTGCACGAAATGTTTATGTAAAATGAAAAAATATTACAAAATCATAAAACATATATAAAATTAAATCTTGATAATTCGCCAAACAACGTAGAAATACAATTTTTAAAACACAACTTAATTCCTCTTTCAAAATTTTCACAACAATATTTTATAGAATAATATTCATCCATTATTAGTTTTGTAAATATGAAATGTTTAAAAATTGTTTTCTTCGTATAAACTATCAAGTGATCTTTTAGAATGTCATCGTTCATTCTAATATCTAATCTAGTTTATCAAATTTCATGTAAAATCTATCTATTTTGGTGTCACATTAAGCATAGAATACTACAACGGAAACATTAAATAAACTTTTCCTTGCTTAATGAAGTTTAGAGGATAAATCATCTCCACTATTTTTCATATAAATCATCAATTTTAAATGATTTTTCTAGTATTTTTACTTTAGATTCTATATTAAGAAATTTAATATTGTATAATAAAAAACTTTAGGGTCAATGTTAATAGTTTATTATTTCTCCTAACCTTAGTTTTAATTTAATTGAAGTGTGGCTACATCCTTGAAAATAGATAATATATTGAAATTATACAAAATCTAGGGGTTATAGGAAATAAAAAATTAGAGAGAGACATTTCTATCTATATTGAAATTTTACAAAATTTTAGAAAGCATATGTTAATACGGAAATTATAAAATTGGGCCAGATTGACTGACTTTGACGAGCTCGGGAAGATCAGAGACTATGTTATGTCTTTTGTTGCATTTACTTAATTGGGCCAGATGGAGTGTAGGCACATAACTCTGTATTTCCTTTATTTTTGTTGCTGCATGTTTATTTGCTTAAGTGGACTTGAGGGCCCATGACCTTAGTTGTTTCTGTAGGATTCTCACGAGGGTATAGGTATCTAAGGATATCCTGTGTTAAGGCATTCTAGAATCACCCTTACGTATATGAATTACAATTTACTCTATTAGTTCTTCTTATGAACTTCTATCTTCATAAAAATTGGCATCGGAGCCATACAATCCTTCATGGAGTACGGGGTAAGCTCCAAGAAGCAGCAAGAAAAGTTGATGTTCACTAAATTCATGGAAGAGATTCTTGAAGAAATCCTACAACTCAAGAATTTAGTCGACCGAACACAGGAAAATTACAAGGTTTTCAAGAACATGTAAAGGAATGCTTCATGGTGTCGGAAGACCCGGTTGCAGAGGAGGACTTAGAAGGTGCAACGGAGGTGGAAGAGATCGTGGCAGTGACCACAGATGTTTATCATGAAGAAATCCCTCCTTCCTTTGTTCTTAGAAAGCCTTTCAGAAATCCCTCCTTCCTTTGTTCCAGCTACCGATCAAAGTTTCAATTGCTACTTCATCAAGACATACACTTTCATAATCTCATCTATAATCAATCAGTTATTAAGTTGGAAGGTTATGCTCAAATTTCAAACTCAAACTTTCAAAACTTTCTACTTTGAATTTGACGATGGATGTTAGAGATAATAATAAATTAATGAGTACTTCTACATACAACTGTAAAGTGCATGTAAATGCTACGTAATCACTTTAAAAAAGATTGGAATCTACTGTTAAAAAAATAATTTTTTTTATGTGGGTCTAATGTTTTATTTACTTTTTTCAAAGTGATTACGCGGCAGTTGCACAATTCATAGTTGTAAATATCTTTTCTCTAAATTAATAATTTGATTTGATTATTATTTAAATCAAGAGATTTGATTTTTAGAACTTGGAGAGATTTTATCTATTTAATTTTAATAAAAATCAATCTATTTAAATTATCTCTTCCGTACTTCTCTAATGCTTATATTGGTTATAGGCGACATTGTTTCAACCCAGGAGAAAAACAACTCCGCTCCAAGGAGTCTTGAGTCAATTCACAAATAGTAATTGTAGATACAAACTCAAAATAGATAAGACTTATACAAGTGTTTTTTTATAAAAAAACAAGTCTCATTAATAAATAATATTTGTTTTTATACTTTTTTTTTAAAGTGAGATCCATTCATTTATAAGAATTTATATATAACTTGTATATTAAAGAGTTGTACAAATAATTTCTTATTCACAAATGACGCATACGCTGTTTTGGACTCAAGATCTCGAAACCAACGTCCTCGATATAACTTCAAAGATTCCCCAATAAGCCCGCAAACAAATTCTACCTCGAGTTCATTTCGCCCAGGCCTGCCAAATTATAAATTATTACACAAGTAGCCCAAGGTTTTGATCTCATGACCCAAAGAGCCGAGCAGCAAGCTATGAGTGACACTTGATGTGCTACATCTAAATCATATTTGAATTGCTCGACAAATTTTTCTAAGCCATTTCCAACCCAATTTAGTTACTTAAAATATCTTTGCAACTCTCATTTAGTGCCTCATTTTAATAAAGCGTATCTTGTCTTATTATTATTATTATCATTGTTGTTGTTATCATCATCTTCTCACTAGTGTTTTATTTGTGATGAGTTAGAGCATAGAATCAGCTTGCCTATCTCATTAGTTAACATTTGCCTAATATCACACATTTTGCCTTTTTCCTATTCCACCGAAAACTTAATCTCACATAGGCGCTGCTACATGCACCGAAAGATTGTACCAGAAGTGTACCAAAAAGTGTACCGACAGTGCATTTTCTCCTTTTTTTTTCAATATTTTTTTTAAAATGGAATGCACTATCGGTACACTCTTTCGGTGAGCTGTTTTGGTCTGTTTAGCATATTCCATCTCACATTAGATTTCTCATCTAAACTCTATATAATTAAATATTATTTATTTTGACTTTTTATTATTATTTTATCTATTTTATTTGATTATCATAATTTGTAACGGATACTTTTCTGATGATTTTCTATTTAATAGCATAACAGTTATTCCGTTCATTCAAATTAAATTATACTTTTACCATTTTCAATGATGTTTTTTTTCAAAACAACAGCAACACGGGTGGATAAGTACGGTAGATAAAAGCCATCTTCCTTGTCATGAGATGCCTATTCGGCAAATCCCAGAGAAATTAGCAAAAAAATGGCTAACTGCACCCACTCCAATACTAGTATTACTGTAGGGGTGTACATAAACCGGCCGCCACCGACGGAGACCGACCGCCAGACTCAGGAACCGGCCGAAACCGACAGAGAATTAGTTGGCCGGCAGTAGAAAAATCATAAAACTGACTTCGGCCAGTTTGGTCTGCGGTTCAGACCGATATAAACCGAAGAACCGACCGATAGTTATAAACATTATTTTTTAAATATATTTCTTATACAATACGACGCCGTTTCACAGGAAACGACGTCGTTTTGTTCTTAATCCATTGAAAAAGGAAGGACTAAAGACGACGTCGTTTGGTCTTAAAACAAACGGCTTCGTTTTTGGTTAGGGTTAATGGGTTATTTTGAATTACCCCCTCCTTCCTTCGTAGCCATCCTCGACTCCTCACTTCTCATTCATTTCTCCTCACTGTCCTTAGTGCCCTAAGCCCTTCGGCCCCTTCCCTCACTGCTCTGTGATATCCCGATAGTGCCTCTCCCTCTCCCCAGACCTCACGGCTCTCACAGACTCACTCTGAGAGGCTCCTCTCTCGACGTCGACGACCCACGGCCCTCTCTCCTCCCTCGGCGCCGACGAACCACATTGCCCACTGTAAGTTTTCCTTTGTATTTCCTTTGTATTAATTTTGTTGAGGAATTTTAAGGAAGAGGAAATGGTGAAATTATATATTTGTTTTATAAATTAGATGCTTACTGGTTTATGCCGAAATGAGCAATGCTTGTGGACCTATGGTAGTGTGGCACTGTGGTTTACTAGAAATGGTTTATGCCGAAATGAGCAATGCTTGTGGTTTACTATGAGAACTTCAAATATGAAATATTGTGGTTTACTCATTTATGGTTTATGCCAAAATATATTTTAGTTTTTGCATAAATATTTAGGTCTGTCTTTGAATGTAATTTATGGACTTCTTAACAGTCTTTGAAGTTGTGGGTTGTGAATTTGCCTGTGATTGGAAATTTATGCAAAAACACCACATTTAGGAAAGATGAGTGAACTAAACTTAGATTAGTGTCTTAGACTTGTGATGTTTGCCATGTTGCAAACTAGCTGTTGTGTAATACTAATCATTATTTTGTTTTATAATGTACGTGACAACGTGTAACATGAGATTTTGTTTTATAAATTAGATGGATTCTTCGTCGTCTCCGATTGATGTTGATGCATCAAGTCCAACCATTAACATGAGAGATGATTTGAGGGAGACCCAGTCATCAAAGCTCCCTAGTGCCCCTACTAGTACCACTTGTCCTTTACCTAAGAAACGAAAAGGGACGGATCCATTGATTGTTTGTGACCATTTTACCAAGGTGAAGGGTTGTCTTATAGATGATCTAAAGGCTAAATATAATTATTATGGCAAGATGTACGCTCGCCACTCAAAGAGGAATGAGACTTCAACAATGCAAAACCATTTGCCTTCATGTCTTAAAAATCCTCATAAACGTGGGCTTTTGGATAGATACCAAAAAATATTAACAGGTGAGGCAACACCTGAGGAGGGGGTTGGAGAGAGTGATGGTATGTTAAGGAGTCTTGTAACCCACAAATATAATGAAGAGGTTGTGAGGTTGGCGATTGCAGAGATGGTAATTATCGATGAGTTGCCATTTAAAATTGTTGAAGGACAAGGATTTAGGAAAGTGTGTTGGTGTCTTGAACCTCGGTTTGAAGTGCCATGTCCTGTCACCGTTGCAAGAAATTGTATGAAATTGTATGAATGTGAAAAGGGGAAACTTAAAAAACTGTTAAAAAATGGTGGCATGAGGATTTCATTGACGACCGATACATGGACTTCAGTACAGAATTTGAATTATATGTGTCTAACTACACACTGCATTGATAAAGATTGGAAATTGTAGAAAAAAAATTATTAACTTTTGTTTAATCCCTAATCATCGAGGGGAAACTATTGGGAGATATGTTGAGTCATGCTTGCTTGATTGGGGCATTGATAGAATATTTACTGTGACTGTTGATAATACAAGTTCAAATGATATTGCAATTTCATATTTAAAATAGTTTTTGAGTGGGAATTTGTTGGGGGGTAAGTAAATGCACATGAGATGTTATGCTCATATATTGAATCTTATTGTGAATAAGGGTTTGAAGGAGTGCAATGACACCATCACAATGGTTAGGAATGCAGTTAGATATGTGCGTTCGTCTCCCGCAAGATTAGACAAGTTTAAGAGATGTGCAGAAAAAAAAAATTGAATGTAAGAAAATGTTGTGTCTTAATGTACAGACACGATGGAACTCAACTTATACGATGTTGGAGGCGGCTGAGAAGTTTGAGAAGGCCTTCAGGCGGATGGAGAGTGGGGATTATAATTACCTCTGTTATTTTGATGATGATAATGGGTCTGGGCACATGGGGCCTCCTAAAGCTAGGGAGTGGGAGACAGTGCGGGTTTTTGTGAAGTTTTTGGGAATGTTTTATGATGCCACTAATAGATTTTCTGGGTCTTTATATGTGACAGCCAACACCAGTTATCTGGAGATTTGTGATCTCTAAAATGAGTTGACGGAGTTGAGCGAGAGTCCTAATAGTTGCTTGAGGAGTATGACCATAAATATGAGAACAAAATATGATAAGTATTGGGGGTCCCTAGACAGGTTGAACTTGTTCATGTTAATTGCAGTTGTGCTTGATCCACGAAGCAAGTTAGGACTTCTTACTTTCCATTTGAGGAAAGTTCATGATGAGTTTCATGTTGAGGCGTTGGTGTTGAGTGTGGAAAATTTATTGAGAGATTTGTATGCGGAATATAATAAGGAATTCGGCTCCACCACGGGTATCCGAGAACATGAACCCCCTCTGACATTTAGAGCTATGAATGATGGTGATGGCAAGCATGAGACCAAATGGTTCTACGAGTGGTATAAAGCATCTTCCACCATGGGATCTAATATTGCCAAAACAAAAGTGGATCGATATTTATTAGATGGTTGTGAGGCACTCTCCACATCGTTTGACTTGTTGACTTGGTGGAAAATTAATGAGGCTAACTATCCTATACTCGCGAGAATTGCACGAGACTTATTAGCCATGCCTGTTTCCATAATTGCATCCGAGTCAGTGTTTAGTACTGGAGGTCGTGTGCTTGATCCTTTTCGGAGTTCATTGGCTCCGAGAACTGTTGAGGCACTTATTTGTACTCAAAATTGGTTAAAGCATCCAGAAACAATCATTGATATCCGAGAGGTTATGGATAATGTGGAGAGCTTCATAGTAGAATCAGGTAATATTCTTTTTGTTTTCATTGTAATTTAATTTTAGTACTTTTTATAATCCAAAGATTCCAAACTCACTAACATTTTATGTTTTATTCTTATTATTAATATTCATTAATGTTTGTAACTTTGTATATAGAGTTGGGCACACAATCAAACGTGACAAGTATTGAAGATTGAAGGTTGAAGGCTTGAAGTTGAAGTAGCAAATATGAAGATCATTCCCAATTTCCCAATTTGTTGTCATTTAATTATGTTATATTTTTTAGTTGCATTTTGCTATGCAAAAACAATTTGTTTTTGTAATATGTATCAAGTAATACTAAACATCTAGTGAAGTTATTTTTATTTTTTTTAATTACTTAATAAGTAGTAAGTAATAATTAATATAGTTAGTAACTTAGTTACTTAGTAATAGTAGAAAATTATAAATTACTATTAAAATGAAATCAACTAAAAAACAAACTTAAAAATAACTTGGATAATGAATGGAGAAAAAAAAAACAAGCCCAAAATAATAGTTGAATTGGGGCAAGAACAAAGGCCCAATTAAGAAGCCCAAACCGATCAAACCGGCTGGACCGATACCGGCCGGTTTCACCCCTTAACACCGGTCAGTTTCGATCGGTTTCTGCCTCCAAAATAAGGTGGTCGGTCGGTCTCGATTTAGTGGAAAAACCGAACCGACATATTCGGGTTCAGCCCTAAGTATTAGTGCTTTACAAGTAGTTTGAAAGATTGTTTGCCGAATTTGCAAGTTGAGCATTAGCATTGTAATAGGTAAAGATAAAGGCAAAATTTGTCTAAAATTACATGTTTTGACTTTTGCCTAATTCCATTTAAGAGAGATTCTCACATTAGATCATCTATCTGTTAGCCAAAATTACAAAAACGGACTGAAATAAAAGGTCTGTTTTATTCTAACATTATTTTATATATTTTTATTTTATATAAAAGAAAGGTTGAGTATGCAAAGTCAGATGAAAAAAGAAATGAAGATGAGTGGTCATTTCGATGGTGCGCGCGGGGGTACTAAACCCGAGCCGTTTTCTAGCAATACTAAAAAAATAATACCAGACTTCTGCAAGAACGGAACGATACGCAGAAGCCTTCAGAGCTCTCAAACAAACCATTTACCTCTTCATGAGTTGGTGCTCACCAATCACCATTACTGCGATATACCAAACTTGTACATATATCATTACCTATTCCAGAATTCTGAGTTTTGGGGCTGAAAAAACTTGTACCAATTATTCGCACGCTGGTCTCTCTTCGCCCCCCGCCCCAAAACTGACCCACAGCATAGCACCCATTCACTGCGCTTGCGTCTAGGATTGTTCCTCTCTCTAGGCCTCCATTTTAAAGAAGAAGGGGAATTACAAGAAGAAGCTACTTGAGAATCAACTTCTACATTCTAGACATATCCGGACGAAGTCGAATTGATTGAATTGGTTCCGGTCTTTGCCGAAAAAGTGAGGATTTACTTGATGAGTAGACCAAAATGACTCTCGGATAATGACACCATTTAAGCACCTCTGGAGTAGACAAAAAGAAATGGCAAAGTAAGTGCAGGTTCTTTTTCTACGGCTACCAAAATATAAACATATCCAAAGGAGGGGGAAATGGGCCCATGAAGTCTAAACCCCAACAATCAAAAATTTCCAAAACTAAGATTGGTTGCAAGGTATCATATTCCTCCTAGTTTTTGACATGGCTCACACTTTTTACAGAATTCAAAAGCATCCTTGAACATATGGGGCTAATATAAACCAGATTGTAAGATTTTAGCCATTGTTTTCTTTGCAAAAAAGTGACCACCACAGGCCTCATTGTGACAAGCAGAAATGACAGAGGTTATCTCAGTATTAGGAACACACTTACGGATTGTTTGACCAGAACAATATTTAAACAAGGGTCATCATAAATTTTTTTTTACCTCTGCTTTGAACCATTTTAAATCCTGAGGAGTCCACTGTGGAGATGTTTTTCCTGTCACCAAGAAGTTGACAATGTCAGCATAGCAAGGCATATTTTCTATTAAAATTATTTGTTCATCAGGGAAAGATTCAGAAATTGGCAAAGAAGAGTCAAATTTAGTGACAATTAATCTATATAGGTTTTCAGCCATCACATTTTCCACTCCCATTTTGTCTTGAGTTGTGATATTGAACTCTTGCAAAAGCAACACCCATCTAATTAGTCTTGGTTTAGCATCTTTTTTGGTTAACAAGTATTTCAAGGCTACATGGCCAGTAAAAATAATTACAGGTGAACCAATGATATAAGCTCTAAATTTCTCTATAGAAAAACAATAGCTAGTAATTCTTTTTCTGTAGTGGAGTAATTCTTTTGACTCCAGTTAATGTCTTGCTAGCATAGTAAACTGCATAGGGTAGCATGTTCCTACATTGACCTAGGACAACTCCTATGGCAAAATCGCTGGCAATGTTTTAGACTGCACACATTATACATCTTTTTTGGTTAACAAGTATTTTAAGGCTGCATGGTCAGTAAAAATAATTACAGGTGAACCAATGATATAAGCTCTAATTTTCTCTATAGAAAAACAATAGCCAGTAATTCTTTTTCTGTAGTGGGGTAATTCTTTTGACTCCAGTTAATGTCTTGCTAGCATAGTAAACTGCATAGGGTAGCTTGTTCCTACGTTGACCTAGGACAACTCCTATGGCAAAATCGCTGGCAATGTTTTAGACTGCATAAGTTATTTCGACTGCACACACTGACTGTATAAAGATTTTTTCTTAGTTGTGATCAGTTAGAGCATTTGCATCAGAGCATTTGTATAAAGGAGAGGGGGCAATGTTTTACTAAAAATTGATATGGCCAAAGCGTATGATAGAGTAAATTGGAATTTTCTCTTGGAAATAATTCATAGGTTGGGTTTCTCGGAGAAGTGGAGACATATGGTTTTTAATGCCGTGTCCTCTCCTTTCTATTCGGTTTTATTAAGTGGGAGTTCCAAAGGTTTCTTTAAGCCTTCGCGTGGACTTCATCAAGGTGACCCTCTATGTCCATATTTATTTATATTATCGGAGGAAATTCTTTCTCGAATGCTTCATAAAGCGTTTGAGTTGGGCCGGATTAAGCCATTCCACCCGAGTGGAGGTATATTGATCTCTCATTTGTTCTATGCCGACGATATCTTGATTTTTTCTAATGGGAGTAAGGCATCTATTCGGGCTCTAATGGATGTTCTGCACAAATATGAGGAAGTGGATTGCTTGGAATAAAATTTGTATGTTGGTGGAAGAGGGAGGGCTTGGTATTCAGAATTTACAAGAGGTACAAGCTTCTTTATTCATGAAATTTACGTGGAAGATTTTCAATGCAAAGACGATGTGGTCGAATTTTTTTACGTCCAAGTATATGGGAAAGTCTAATATTTCTGCAGTGAGACAAGGTCGAAATGGGTCATGGTTTTGGAAGGGAATTGTAGATGTTATGCCTTTGGTTTTAGAGCATTCAAGGTGGATGATCCGAGCTGGGCAGGTAAATTTCTGGCAGGAGAATTGGCTTGGAGATGGCCCGTTAATTAATTTCGTTCCTGTTGTGGGTCGCTTGGATCTGCAGGTCAAGGATGTTTGTTCGGTAGATGGACCCGTGGAGCATGTGCTGCGGGAGTTAGTTCCGATTGAGATTCTAGATAAGATCAAGTCTGCAGAAATAAAATTAAAACCTAGAAGTGATGTTTGTATTTGGAAACCTACGGTGAATGGTCAGTTTACCACTAAGTCAGCTTGGCAGTTGGTGAGAAAGCATGGTGAGATTTGTCCATGGAAGAACTGGTTATAGAAGAGGTGGATACCAAAGAAAATAACTTTCTTTGTCTGGTGTGCTAAGAATAATGCTATTCCGGTGGATGGCCATATAAAACAGTTAGGCATACCTTTAGTGTCTAAGTGTGAATGTTGTGAAAATCCACAAATGGAGACTTTGGATCGTATTTTATGTGGGGGAGTGGAAGCTCAAAAAATATGGCACTTTTTTGCCAGCTCATGTCATATGAGAGTTCCACAGATAAGGAGTTGGGAAGGTATGATGAGATTTTGGTGGCTACAATCTTCCATGTCTATGCAAGTTGGGTGGATTAGGGGAGTTCTTCTTATTGCTATTTCTTGGGCTTTATGGAGAGCTAGATGGGCGGCCAGAATGGAAGGTATGAAATTTAATGTGCCTAGTATTGTTAGATCTATTAAATTTTTAATCTGTGATATGTTCACTAAGATTAAAAACTTTAGGGGACAAGGCCCCATTGATCGGGAGATATTATAGGAGTTAGGGTGTCCAATTATTCCGTTGGTACCAAAGTCTTTGAAACTTATTGCATGGCAACCACCAGATAAAGGGCGGGTAAAGTTGAATGTAGATGGAGGTTCTTGTGGGAATCTGGGTAATTAGGGAGGGGGGGAGGAATTATTCGGAATTTCCAAGGTGGAGTGGTGGCAGGTTTTGCTCATTTTTATGGTCATGCGACGAATACCATTACGAAGTATAGAGCCCTTCTTGATGGCCTTCGGATGTGTCGGCATTTGGGATTGAGAGATGTTTTGGTAGAATCAGACTCAATGGTCATTGTTGGGTGGTTAGCATCAGGAGTGTGTAAGTATTGGTTTCTTTGGAATTTTTGGGACGAAATTACTTCTATTGTGGAGGAACTTAATGTTCATTTTCGACACATTTGTAGAGAGACAAACATGGCAGCGGACTTTCTGGCAAAACAAGGCATGCAAGGAATCAATACAGATTTTCATGATGACTCGTATTTACATGGCCCTTTTCGGGGCATTATTAGATTGGATAAGTTTGGTGTTCCTTTTATTTGATGTTGATTTTTCTTCTCGGGTTGTGGGTTANGGTTTTTTTTTTTTTTTTTTTTTTTTTGTATTCCTCCCCTTAAGTGAGGGTTTTTTAATAAAAGTGGGAAGGGGTCACTATTGGACATTTGACCTCAGCTCTTCTTAAAAAAAAGAAAAAAATTACAATATACAATATACAATATATGCTTTATTAAAACCAGGCACTAAATGAGAGTTGCAACGATATTTTAACTAAGTTGGGTTCGAAATGAGTTAGAAAAATCTGTCTGAGCAATTTAAATATGATTTAGATGTATATCAAGTGTCACTCATAGCTTGCTAGGGCTGTAAAACTAACAGGCTACTCGACAGACAGCTTGAATTCGACTCGATTAAACTCAAAATCGACTCAAATCTTATTTTAAATGGGCCGTTTGTAAACACAAAATTAGGCTCGAATATTAAACGATACAAACTCGTATAAAACTCAACTGACTTGAATAATGTTCGTGAAAAAACTCGTGTGAAGCTCAACTCGATTCGTCAGCTCGACTTGTATATATTTATACATATATAATACAATATATATATATCTATTTAATTATATAAAAGTCAAGTTTAAACTTGCTTACTTGGCATTTTCCCCGCATAAATCGGCTTAAAATCGGTTTCACTTAAATAAAGCATTCAAATTGGAAAAAGGGTCAAGAGAAAAAAATGTCTTATTTTGAAATTTGAATCATGTTTCAACTGTATATTGTGCCCGTGAAAAACTGTGTTTCATTCATTGCAACATTTTGGCCAAGACATGAAGTCTTGAAGCACTGTAATGACAATTCGACCAAAACTCGAAGTCTCGAAGTATCGCAATGTGTTCTTCCTTGCAATGTTTCATGCTTCACTAATACAAAATGAACCTGGTTTCTAGCTTGTCAAATAGCC
>QEOT01009156.1:13218-31763 GCA_003123785.1 Pterocarya stenoptera
AAAAAAAACAAAAACCCCCCATAGTAGCAATCAATCATTGGTGGACCCCTGCCACCACCATGCCTCACCGGTTTAGGTCGGTGATATAAATTTCTTCTGCCCGTACACGTGGCATGATGCGAAGGAAATGGAGGCACATCCTGCAGCCTTAAGCAGACAAGGACAGGTGGCTGCCACAAAATGCATGCGTTCTTCTTATTTCTCGTTCCTATGATGTTGTCACCGGATACAAAACCGGATCTTCCGGTTCCTGAACAACTTGCTATATATGAACACTGCCACCTATGAAAGGCTTGAAGAGCAAGAAGCAAGAGGAAAACAGACATTTTCTAAGCTCAAGGGAGGCTGTTTCTGCATTTTCAGTATCAGAAAATGCCGATTTCTCAGATTGCCGTTGGATCTACGAGCGAGTTTGCACATCCCGGAGCTCTCAAAGCTGCTCTGGCCGAGTTCATATCTGTGCTCATTTTTGTCTTCGCCGGCGAAGGCTCCGGGGTGGCATTCAGTAAGGCCCCTGAGTACTGATTCCTTTAGTTTCCAACTTCTTTGTTCCCTTGATGATTTTTTAATTTGTATCTGAATGTTGTTTTGGCAGACAAGCTAACGGATAATGGGTCGTCAACGCCGGCGGGGTTAGTGGCGGCAGCCCTGGCTCACGGCTTCGGACTGTTCGTAGCGGTTGCAATAGGCGCCAACATTTCCGGTGGGCACGTAAACCCTGCAGTTACATTCGGGGCCTTCCTGGGCGGACACATCTCACTCATAAGGGGTATTCTGTACTGGATCGGGCAGCTCCTTGGAGCTGTGGTTGCTTGCTTGCTTCTCAAGTTCTCTACCGGTGGATTGGTAAGACATTCATGGATCGATGAAGTCTTTAAAAGCTAGTTTCTCAAGTAGAGAATGAATGTTTTTTTCCCACCTCCTTAACATCAACGACTACTGTTAATATATTTGTAATTTTAAAGTGCGCGAGACTTGCACATAGAGAAAATATGTGATTACTACTATAAAAAAATAAAATTACGTGCGGATGATATAAAAGGTAAACCATTACCAAAAGTACAAAAGAAAATTACAGATACAGACTAAAAAAGCAGAAAGTAAACGAAAAGGAACAAAACCAAAAAGTTGGGAAACGGATAGTGACCACGCGGTAAGGACTCACGAGGAGCCACCCTTTACTAAAAACTCGTTGCTTTTTGGCTGTAATAGACCAATAATATTTTGATGACGATGGTTTGCACAAGGCAATAGACTCAATTAAGCTTATTGTTTTTTTTTTTTTTTTAAGAAAATTTCTTGCCATAAACCACTATTTATTACCTTCCATCCTATGAAAAATATCCATACACTTTATGAAAAAGCTGTAGATTGAGATGTAGGATTGAATAATAGCTGATGATTAGAATTCCTCTAATAATGTTATTTCATCTTATATTTTATCATTCATATTTATACTATAATTATTCATTTAATTGGTAAACTTAGGAAGACACTTTAATTTTGTCACATCATGTAAGTATGGCGAGAGATGAAAAGTGGCATTGCTCTTAGTTTAGACACTGTTATATTCAACTAATTTCACTTAATTATATGATGCAGTCAACACCAGCCTTCACTCTATCATCTGATGTGAGTGTATGGAATGCCGTAGTGTTCGAGATAGTGATGACCTTCGGGTTGGTGTACACGGTGTATGCCACAGCCTTGGACCCAAAGAATGGAAACATTGGTATCATTGCACCCATTGCAATTGGTCTCATAGTTGGCGCCAACATTCTAGCCGGTGGTGCCTTCGATGGTGCATCCATGAACCCAGCTGTCTCCTTTGGCCCTGCTGTGGTCAGTTGGTCATGGACACACCACTGGGTCTATTGGGTCGGTCCTCTCATCGGCTCTGCCATCGCAGCCGTCGTGTACGAGATCTTCTTCATTAGCCCAAACACCCATGAGCCACTCGCCCCCACTGATTTCTAAGTAGTATCATCATCTCTTTCTTCATTCTATTGTCAGTTTTAAAAGGGTTGGATCATGTCTGGCAGTTTTATTTTGGTTTCGGCAATGTGGGTGGGTGTTTTGATGTGTCTGTATCTTGTTAATTTTTGAGTCTTGTGAACTCTGTCCTGTATTCCTGCAGTCATTTTGATGAGTAGTGTCCATTTGTTCTCAGTTTTAAGAAGTTTTCTTGTTCAGCCTTTGAATTTGACAAGTCTTTTAGATCTAAGGGGCAATAATCATGATTATTATAATAATAATAAAAAAGTGGTGGGTTTAGTAGAGTGGGGTAAATTATATGTTCTTTAGAACTCACCAGAAAAGGGAGAATAGAAAATCAAAGCGTGGTGGGTTTAGGCGTCGCCATCACTTGATACAAAACGCTAATTGAGCAGAATATTCCAAGGTACCATTCCTCACCCTAAATGGTACGCAAGAGGTGATGTATAATTTCTTATGACAATAATTTCTTACTGTCCAGCCCACTGGTTAGGTTTCTGGCCATGACATGGGCAATCAATGCAATGCCAGTTTTCCTGTCTCCTTTCTTCTACCCAAAGATCCTATATGAGTGTAGGCAGGGTAGTCCGGATATCCTTCTGAGAATGAGTTATACCATTACAAAAGGATTGTTGCCGGAGAGGGGAAGGAACTGGGGCAGGTGGCTTAAAAAGTAAGACTGGGCTCCGATTCCGACAGAGTTAGAGTAGTTATTTCTAACCTCTGGGGTAGTCGTTTCCGACCTTCGACTCTGACTGGGATCGGAGGCCAAAATGTGCTCCGACTTCGAAGGGAGTTGGAGTTCGACTTCGATCGGTGGTCGGAGCTCAGAGCACAACTCGGAGTAGCTCACAAGATTTTTCTTCCACTCCAGATTCAAAAACCAAGCAAAAACATGCAAAAAAAAAAAAAAATCTAAGCAGAAATAGAAAATGTATCTCATCTGATTCTCATGTTATAAAAGGAAAAAAAAAATGTATGGATTAAAGGGGAGAGAGAGAGAGAGAGATGATCGAAATGTTAGAAAAAATAAAACCTCGCAAGGCTTGGTTTCAGACTTGAAGTAGTACTCCTCGTCAAACTAAAACAAACGGTAGCACCAATTTGAAATTTGAAGAAGTGAGGAACATTGAAGAAGAAGAAGTGAAAAACGGCATGAAAGTCAAACCAAAGGAAGAAGTGAGAAACAGAGAGAGAGAGAGGTCTCGCGGGGTCTGGGGAAAATAAATAAAAAAATCTTCACAACCTTCTACTATTCACACAACTTTCACACACCACATTTTTTTTTTCTTTCTTCTTTTTTCAAATATTTATTATATGAATAATGAATAGAAAATTTGAAATAGTTTTAAAAAAATAAACTCAAAAAAAATTTAAAAAAAATTTTAAAATTTTAAAGTGTGGAGTATGATGGAGGTTATGTAGTAAAACTCAAAATAAATTGGGGATGAGAGATGAGTGAGTACGTTGGGGGGGTCTTACGATGCCGTTTAACTAAAAGGCCTTTAAAAAAAAAATTTTAAAATTTTAAAAAGTGTAGAGTGTGGTGGAAGTTAGTAGCAAAACTCAAAATAAATTAGGGATGAGAGATAAGTGAGTACGTTGGGGGGTCTTACGATGCCGTTTAACTAAAAGGCCTCTAAACAAAAACGTTTTTTTTTTGGGAGTCTTACGATGCTGTTTAACTAAAAGGCCTCTAAAATAAAAAGTTATTCACGTTGGCAAGTTTTGTTTGGGGGGGGGGGGGGGGGGNTTAACTCTGAACTCCGACTCTAACTATTTTTACTCTCTAAGTCCGAACTCCAACTTTTCCAACTCCGACGGAGTTAGAATTGGAGCGGATCTCAGCCAGAGTCAGAATCACCAGAATTTTTGCCCACCCCTATTAAAAAGAAGTCTAAAAGAGACTCTTGATTACAATTATACTACTTAATTTGATTATTGATTACAAAGAGCATCATAAAGTCGTTTATTCTCGAATAAACTAGATATTAGATTACAATGCTGCTTTATTTCCAGGTCTTGATAGAGTAATTGCACTGCCATGTCACGTTCCACTCCCATTTCCATGCAAGACCCCAGTACTGCAGCCTTTGCGCTAGAATATATAAAAGTTCCTCCTAACATATAATATTTCCAATCATGTAAACATTTGCCCATCTAAATCTTGTCCTAGTTGAATATTTTTATGGAACTACATAAATGGCCTGACTTCAATGTTTAAAAGCGTAGTGAATCAAGAAATACATGTTAAAATATAAACATAATAATCTACTGATCTGTTTTCATTGCCTGTATAGATGAAATGGTGGCACTACAAGAAAATCAGACTTTTGAGACCATTTAATTGCGACGAAAATACCATTTATAACCAAAACAGATTCATTTTAGCTGTAAATAGTCATTTCGCTGGAATTAACTGGCTGCAAATAAACAATTTTCTTGTAGTGTGGAAGAGAAACACGTACCTTGTTTTCAATATTGATGCCAAAACATACAAAGAATAGAGAGTGTGTGCTGTGTAGGAGGAGACTGGTACCCTCTGCCTGAATGGTTCTTAGTTAATGCACAAAATGAGCATAAAAGAAATCATTGGACCAATTCCAAACATATATAGAGTGAGGGTAGGAACTTCCTCAAGTGTCCACAAACTTGGCCCGACCCATTATGAACCCACGACTGAATGCCTATGCAATCCCGACCCGAATGAAACAAATATAATAACAATATCAAATAATTGTGAAGCAACTGTACATGGCACACAATATTTATTGGACATCTCTTGTTGCTTGATAACAATAAATGCTTTAAAACCTATTTTATATGTTTATTTCTCTTCTATTAAAGTCTTCAAGTTCTTATAGATCTTTTTCTTGGAATGAGCTCCAACCTTTACATTTCTTCTTCTTCCCAGTTTACCCGCCATTGCTAAAGCATGTGCTGGTAAAGTTTTAGCCTCAGAAAGGGTAGCATAGAATAAGAACCTGATAGAAAACTCAATTAGATGTCAATGATGAAAAAACAAATCATATCTTTATTAGCATATGGCATAATGGTAGGAGGAGACTCCAGTTGTCCCGAGCTACACCAGAACCATCCTTTAATTAGTGAAAATCATATGAAAGAATCAAAAGAAGAATATTATTGCCACAACTGCTAATGTCCATGAAAATACAATGTGATCATGCAGGGAACATTGTAATATTCTGGATTTTATGCAAAGGTGGTGAGTGGGATTTCAGAGATCAGGAAAATTCTTGCACTAAAAAAACCTTTTTGGAATATTAAGTATGGATATGGTTTAAACGTTTCTTGTAATATGCTCCTAGAAAGAGCAGGCATCGCAGAGATCAATCATTTTGCCTAATGAATGGGATGTCCTAAAATAGTTTTATAAAAATATATATATATATTTTAAAATCGATCAATCCCTAAATCTGGGATGGGATTGGAGCAAGTTAGGACAGAGCAAGTACAAGGCAAACATAACATGACATAGATTTGAAATTCACACCCCTATTCCTATTCCTGCTCAGGGGTGTAATTTGGGACCGAAAAATAAAAAAGTAGGTCTGAATTGGACCAATTGGGCTTGTTTTTCAGTTTTTTGGTCCGGAATTGGTTCTTTACTTGCACAAACCGGTTGATCCGGTCTGATTCCGTCGTTTTTGGGACCGGACCGAATCAGACCGAACCGGTTGAAGAAAAAAATAAATAAAAAATAATATTACATATATAAGTTTTATACAAAAATAATATTATACAAAATATTTTTTATATATAAGTTTTATATATAATATATAAAAAGAAAAAAAATCACTCAAATATTATTACTAAATTTTGATAAGTACATAGGACATTAGTAGTTATACTAATATATTTATACTAAATCACTATAACTAATATTAACATATAACTAATACGAAGTCTAATATAGACTATAGTTATAGTTATACTAATATAGTAATACTAAATTACTATAACTAATACTAATATAGTATTTGACTTTAGTAAAGCATATTTTTTTTAGTAAAGTAGATTTTTTTAATAAAAGTATAAATAGATTTTTTTAAAGCAATTTTTTTTTTATAAACAAATTTTTAATGACAAACTGTCAAACTTACATTTAAAAAAAATAAAAAAATCGGACTAGACTGGACTGGAAACCGGTAAAATCGGAACTATCGGTTTGGGAGGGTAACCGGTGCATAATCGATTTTGGAAAATACAAAACCGATACATACTGGTTCGGTTTTAAATTTTGTCCAAAACCGAATCGGACTAGACCGGTAACGCCCCTATTCCAGCCTAAAGAATATTTAGATATTTTCTTTGAATCAGCCGAAGTAGGAGTTGCCAAAGCAGTTTAGCCCACTGATCTGTGCATCAACTGATAATATTCCTGAAAGGAACATAACCTATATATAAAATGTTTAATTTCCAACCACAGGCGTAGGGAACATTACCATCTTCACTTGAAATCTGAAGTTTGAACCTTTATAATTAAACATGCTACTACTTAAGTTAGTTTCCTGCCAAAGCCATTATACATCACCTCAAAGAAAAAGGAAGTGGAAAGAATGACAATACAATGACTTTTACATTAACAATCTGGAAAGAACTGACCACATCTAGACTAGTCATTATTAAAATTTAGGGTTCTCTTATAATTAATTATACAGCCCAATACTCTAATAATATAGAACTTAGCACTGGCTCATGCAATATCTTCATGACCAAATGTGAAGCATGACAAAGATTTTCACTAAGATCAATAATATCAACCTGCAAAATACATCACTCTAGAAGTAACTATGGGTGATGTTTCAGCCCCGTTTGGATTCAGAAAGTGTTTCATCTCATATCATTTCATCATTATAACTTTTTCAAAATTTCACACAAAATATAATAAACAATTCAACCTTTTCAAATTTTAAAATAATAATAATATTAAAAAATAATATTCTAACAATATTTTTTTTCAATTTTTATCTTTCATCTACAACCATCTCATCTCATTTTTGAATCCAAACCAGCCTTCAATTCTGCAGATTTGAGAGCTGGACTATTATCACACTGAATAGACATGGAGCTGGACTCTAATGACACTGAATCAATGTTGTTGAGCTTCTGTCCAATTGGACAGTCTCTGCTTATATTCATTAGATGATGTTATGGGCTAAAGAACACACCACTAGATTTTATTAATTAGTCACATTTTTTGTGCCAGTGATTGATAAAATGAAGTTGGAATACAAGTTTGCATGTCTAAATATTTTTTCATCCAGGGCTTTCTCTATATCTATGGTCCCTTTCTTATGTTTGATTGTAATTTGAGGGAGCTAATAATTGGGATCTGTTATCCTTCTATAGATAATAGACGTTTCTTTTAAGTTAATTCTATATCTGGTTTCAGTAAAGGCTCGAAACGATGAAACATAAAAGCTTGAAACTGTTTGACTTCTCACCTCCATAGATAGGTTTTGGCATTCATGCTTTGATTCCTGAAGATGTAGTACATTTCTTTTAGCACTTAAGTGCTTTTGCTAATATTTTCTCCTTTCTATAGAAGTGGATGGTCTTGTTGGAACTTGGCTGATGTGACTCAGCTGCCCCAGCATATTCTGGGCCGGCCAGGTTATGAGAGCTATATGTCAAAATCAGATTTGATTAAATGGAGGTGTCTTTTCTTTTCTTTCTTAGTGTAATGAAGAATGTCTGGCTTTCTTGTGCAGCCAAAACAATAAAGTAGACAGATGTAATGGAATTGGGTTGCTGACCACTAAGCTTGTATTTTACTTCAGGAAGATCAAAACCATTTATCAGGACCACCTCGTGTTAAAGCTGAAACTCTTCTTGCTCTGTGTGCAATAGCCTTTATGCCTTTTGAACATATTCTTATAGATGTCACTGTCCCAATTAAATCACTACCGATCCATTTACTTTGTTTCCTCAACTTTGACATAATTGATAACAATGAAAACTTGCTTTAATTTTGCATCGTATCTTACCATGTTTCCAACAAAAGAAAAGCCTTACTTGGACTGTTGGGATTATTTGAAGTTTCACTGTGACAACGAAGCGCTGTTTAACATCTGGGAGAGATTTCTTTACCCGTTTGCCAGTTAAGGATAAGGTCAGAAGGTAAAAGAGTATTCTATTCCTTGGTAGATTCTTATCTCAAGATCATTTTGAAGAGTCAATGTGCCATCTTATACAGGACTAGGAACTCTACTTAGGTTCAGAGATTCTGAGTATGCATTTCAATTGTAGAACATCAAAATTCAAACAATCACTTGGTTGGGAAAATCTTGAAGTTACTGTGTGTTTATTGCTACAACGACTGCCACAAACTGCTACCAGAACGAAGTTCAAGAGCAAGCTATTTACTCCCTCTGATAAATCATCTAATAAAACTTTTACTTGAACAATTGAACTTCCTGCCATAATCTCTGGGACAACCTGCAAATTAGGAGTCTGTCGACCTACATATGCATAGTTATATAAATATATATAAATGAAACCCTCTAACATTAGAACCGTGCCCGCTTTATTGAATAGTACCAAGTAGTATATTACACATTACATCCATGAACTTACCAACCTCCTTATGGGAGATTTGATGAGGTTCTATCTTCCTCTCTGAAAAGTAAACACAAAATATAAAAGGGCAGACTAGATGTATGCATGAGATTATTACAGTGATTTTCATGTGATGCAGAGCAGAATCAGAAAGCGTAGAGAGAAACCCCATGCTGTACAGAAGGTTAGAGCTTTCCTGGCGGGGGGCGGCATATAACACATATGAACAAATCTTAAATCAATAAAATTATGACTAGCCAGTTAGAGACGCCCTCCCATATTCATAAAAGGGGAAAAATTGATCGCCCATGGGCGGAAACATCTTACTCTCTTCTTCATCGAACCTCCATAGCGAGTCCAACCAGAACTCCCATGGTGGGGAAGCCAGAGGAGGAGGAGAGAAGCTTGTAACCTCTTCACCATAGCTATCATTGGCCGGTTTTATATTATTCTCTTCTGACAGAGCAATATCTTTCCATATGTCATCCATGGAGTACCCATTTTCACCCGCTTTCTCTTCAATCTGCTTTTCTGCCGGAGCTATGACAGGGAGACCTCCGGTGTCATAAAAGCTCTCTGCTCCAGTCTGTGGGAAGGGCAGAGAATCCACAGCTATTACCTTAGGAGCTCCTGTTTTTTGAAAGCTCTCTTCTCCAGCTTCATCTTTCCATATATAATCCATTGAGTATCCACTTTCCCCCACTTTCTCTTCATTCTTCTGCTTTTCTGCTGAAGCTATGATACGAGGACCTCGTGTTTCAGAAAAGCTCTCTGCTCCAGTCTGCGGGAAGGGCGACGAATCCACAGCAGGATTACTTGCTGATGAAAAATGAGAAGTACAAGATGATGGTGGTGGAGACAGAGCCTGTTTCTTCTCTTGAGCCTTCTTCCTCATATGAGTTCTCCAGTAATTCTTAATCTCGTTATCTGTACGCCCAGGTAATTTGCGGGCAATTCTTGACCATCTGCATTGGATCATCACCAGAAACTTAGTGAATACAGTAATCTCTGAACAAGTTATCAAGAAAACCAGTTAAATCATGCAATGTTTGATAGAGCACACAACTTGAGGATAAACATGGCAACATGGTTAAAAAGTAGTCAATTTTTTCTATATAATTTATGTTCTCAAACCTGTTTCCCCATTTGGCATGAAGTTCGAGCACAAGGCGCTCTTCATGAGGAGTCATCTTGCCTCGTTTGAGGCCAGGGTGCATGTAATTAACCCATCGCAACCTGCAACTTTTTCCTGTTCTGTTCAAACCTACAACAAAATCAGGAGGTTAAAGGCAGCTCCTTCCAAAATCCCCCGTCTCCAAATAACCATACCTATTATTTTTGTCTCCCGCCACCTTCAAACCTGAAACTTTTGCTATAAAATCCCATCGTCGATCTCCGAACAAACCCACAAAGCAGTTCAATTTGAAGTCCTCCTGTTCTGTCCATGGACCCTTTCGGATTCCCTCTTGCACCATTTTCATTTTCCGCCCTCTTTATCTCTCTTTCTTTTAACTCTTTCTGTAAAGGGATTCTTCTCCACCTATTCAATGGCACATGGACACNCTTTAGACAGGTGTACTGATGTAGAACCAATCTTTTGAATTTGAAAGAACAAATCTTTTTAATTAACAGATAGTTTGAAGATCATGTAGTTTTTTCGAGTAAGATTATGCATAGTAATTGGTTATGGTATGGCAGAACCAAAAAGTGGCCGCAACTTCAAGGAAACCCTTTTAATGAATTCTCTAAGCATTATAATTAGCTCAGCACTCTTTCTTAATTGGTTGGACATGGTAGTATTGATAGTTAATTAATTGAAGTCACTAGATCTTCTTCTCCTACCATCGGATATGAGGAAATGATGGTAGTGCCCCCTTGACTTTACTAAAGGCCATTAACTAGAAGCTCATGAAAAGAAAAAGGAAGATAAGGACAAATCTTGGAAAGAGAGGAATAGTAACTCATGTATGTATGTGCCTCGAAAGTGGTCTTTTCTTTTCTTTTCTTTTCTTTATTGAAAAATGAGAAGATGGAATAAGGGATTAATCCAAGAAATGATCTATTGTTAACTAAATTCTGATAAATTAGGAGATCGAGTTCCCGATCTAGAACTGAAGAGATATGCTTTCTGCATCCGGCTACAGCTTTATGCTCACTGCAATATATAAAACCATCGAAGTACTTGCAATATAGAAATAAATTGTGCAGCCTAAACATGATATTTCATATATAATTTTCGAAGCATTAGCTTATAATCTACTATATATATAGCTGGCCATCTAATATTGTTTCTGTTATAAATTGTCACTTAAATCTTTAAACTTAAAAGAAGTCTAAAGGTTTCTAGCATTTAAACTTATTAAAAAACTCTTAGGTTCCTCATCTGATTCTCTCTTATAAAACTGGCCTTTTAGTTTGCTCATTTAAAGCTTCTAATTTATGAAAGTTGAGGGAGGGAATTGATCTGAAGTAGGTTTTAGATAATGGGAGTACTAGTGAGGGTTGGTTTTGAAAGATGGTGTCACCAATCTTCAAGCCGGCCATGACGTACGGCACTTTCACAACTTCGAATCACATTTTTACTTGTCATCCTGCAAACCACGTAAGTTTTCACAAGCTAGTTAAGAGATTGATCAATTACATCTAGTAATTAATATGACAATAATAATAAGAGCAAACACAAACACAAACACAGACGCAAACACACAAAAAAAAAAACTAAAATCATGATGGCATGTAAGAAGGTATAAATATTCCATGCAAATTGCTGATAAATATATTTAAAACAGTAGTGTTAGATTCATAAAAAGATAGAAAAGTAAACTAGTCTACAAATTGATGTGACTGGATCATATAACTTTACAGTAAAAAAGAGTTTTATAGTATATTTTATTTTTGTAAGACCTGTTTGAGAACTAATCTTTCTGATATTCATCTGATGATCTCTACGTATAGTTGCACAATCTCTAATATTCTTTGCTGCACTCCAAAGATGGACCCTGTTGCCTTCTAACTTCCTCAAACTCAACTTTGATGCAGTGGTCATACGATTCATGCACTCAGTTATGGTTGCAGTTTTTTTAATATGTTTTTTGTTAACTCATTGTAAGGCTTTTTTAATCGATCTTTGATCCGTTAATCCTTTTTTGCTCAATTTTTTCCCTCTCTTCTTCTCTATAATGAAAGCTTTTAGCAGTGAACCAAAAGATTTTTGTTGAAGAGGAAAAATCATTACCCGTGATTTGTAAGTTTTTCCAATCATAGATTAGGGATCATATATGAGAGGGGCTAGCTAGCTAGGGAAGACCCAAAAATGGGGGATTGAAATATACTATATAAGCAATATATCTCTGATATAATTGATCATCAACTATTCATGTCATGCGCGTCTATGACTGCTAGTTATTTTGATTTGCCTACATGAAGATGATGACAAAACTGTGTTAGACATGATCATGTTATACGTCTTATAATTACTCAAGTCCTCATAAAACAAGATCAGGGAATTAATAATAAAAACTTTATCAGTCTTTGCCAGTGTACATTTTTGTTTTGCTTGTAGAGTATGATCTATCGGCATATCTGATGATCTCAGTTCATATCGTGCTCCAAAATATTATTGCCTTCAATTAGTAATGTTATCTTAGAGTCCGAAAGTTCAAACACTTACACCTCTTTATCTAATTTATTGCCAAAACCCCGTGATCATGGGGTTAGAGGAAAAAAAAAAAAGACCAAAAGGAAGATGGTCAATCTGTTTGCCTCACATGCATATGTAAAGCTGAAAATTTAGAAGAACGTACAGTTAATATAATAGTAATATAAAAGGCTGTATTTTTTTTCCCATTATTTATATACTCCATACATTACTGATCAATTAATGTCTGGAATCTTTGGAAAGACGAGATTTATAGACTCAAGATCAGCAAATGCGCGCATTCCAGTTATATATAGTTGATCTCCTTAAAAATTCTAACCTAAAATGGCATGTTTAATTTCCTAGTGATTTTCTGTTGTCTAACTTTAATGTTTATTCCTCTAGAATTCTCTTAGTCCGAAAACTACACAGACAATTACAGGCCAGGCTAAGTGCTATATTTTAGCCTTAGGAACAATATATATAAATGCATGGCATGGTCATTTGCATCCGCTAATACTAAGAACATTATATATAATTCGCATGTTAATATTGTTTGCACTGTATCCGGCAGGGGCGGGTACAGCATGCCCTAGCTTATCGCTTTGGCGAGAGAGAGGCCAGGGACCTTCTTAGTGGATGGTGATGAAAGAGTAGCCCAGCCGGGGCAACCACTGACGTGTTCTACACTAATTAATATATATGCGTGTGTGTGTGTGTCATGGCCAACCCACTTATATCTGATCTCTCTTTATTTTATACATGTTTTTCAATCTGTGTACGTACGCACGCTTGTGTCTGTGTCATTTGTTAATTCGTGCAGGGATAATGACTGGTAGACCTAGGTTTTTTTCTTTTAAATGAAGATCGATTATTATATATATTATCTGAAGAAATGGTTATTATAACTCATCATAGATCTATGTGTGCAATGTGCACATGACACATATATACATTCATGCATGCATGCATGCATATATATATATATAGATATTATATGCACATTCACTTATAAACATACATATAGCTAGCTAATTCATGGCCGACGCACATCCTGGCCTGCAAGTCTTCTATTGGGTTAGGATGGTGAAGGGCTGGAGAGATTTGCTTGTCTTTCCCATTGTTTTACAACTTAGGACCACTGCGACTGTCCCACAGCCATTTCGGATGTGTGTGTATATATATATATATATAATTATTTTTTAATAATAGATCTCAGTGTCTCACTTTTTTAAAAAAAGTATCCAAAATTTGTACAATTAATTAAAACTGTGTCATTACTAAATAAAATATTGAAGCAGAGGTCGTCGATGATATGAACTGTTAGATTTGTCGCTAGCTTTATTACAGCTTCTATTTTTTAATCATAATGGATATTGCAACCCTCGTGGTTGCACTAGGGCACGACACGTGTGAACAGCTATACGTCACTCAGTACTGATAAAGTTCCCACTAGAATACTTTATAAACTTACATGATAACATTTTATATATATATTTATATGCGAGATAAGATATTATATATTTTTTATTACTGTTTGTTTGCTGGCCTGTTTTTTTTATTCAATGGCAAAGGAAAAACATAGATTTTTTTTTTTTTTTTGATGGAAAAAACATAGAAATTCAGGACATGATGTTGTTTTGTTCTTTTCTGAAATATATAGTTGGACCAAAAGTTAGTGGTGGAGAGGGAATTGTCTCGCCTAGAATGGTCATGTCCCATATTTTGGGATGGTGGGAATTTATAAATAGCTAGCTTTTCTGTATATATTTAATCAAACTTACCATAATTGAGCCACGGTTACTATCATTATATACCGCGTGAACTTCTGACCTCCTGATGGTAATCAGATGTAAGCCTAGCATGCATATATATATATATATATATAGCACTCAAAAAAAATCTCATGCATGCCATTGGCTAAAGTACGTAGCCTAGCAAGCTAGCTAGCTAGATAGTGGGTTGTTCTATCTTGGATCTAAAGGGGAATTCCTTTTTCTAGACGTTCTTTTTCCTAATAGGAGAAACTGGTGATCAGTCAAAGCCAGGTATAGAACAGCAGCTAGCCAATATTAATGTGATAAAAAGATTGGAATGATTACGATATATATAGTACATACATGCATATATATATTGATCAAGTGGGTCATGATCACATTTCACTTTAGTGCTCTCTTGTTTTGGTCTTCCCTGCATCATTGCTTTTGGCAACTAAGCTATTGATCATGAGCTGTACGTGCATCTTTCACGGTATCTGGGGTTAATTGGTTGAGGTTTTGAATTAATGGATTCAATGAAGCATCAGTATGTGGTACTTGGACCATATTGGCCTATTTATATATGAAGAATTCAGAAGATACTCATAATTCTTGTTGACGTTCAGAGACAAGTTGTATTCTGTGTAACAGTAATTTGCTAGCTAGCTATTGGTACCTCTGATTATAAGGTTATCTTTCTTATCTTAGATTATTAATGGAGTCCTTCCAGAATTTTGCTAATGGGTTATAATACGTACCTCTAATATATATAATATAAGAAATATTAATCGAATTATTTGTTATTTCTCATAGCTTAAGTCCGAACAAATCCATCATGGAAAAGTAGACAATCTTGAGTTTGGAACACAAAATCCATATATATTATCTTCCATTTTGTTGTGGAATGTCCACAATACCGCCCTTACAGTAGCTATAAAAACATACATGCATGCGAAGTACGATGTTGAACTCATTAAAGATTTTAGGAGACCTTTCCTAATATCAATTGATTTAATTAGATGGATTGACAGCTCAACGGTACTCTGACCAAGTGGTAGCAGAACTAGAAGCCATGAATTCGAGTTACGGGAGCATCATCGCGATCGTGAGTTATATTATAAGGGAGCATGATAATCGTAAGGGAGCGACTATTGATCATGTGTATCTACAACATGACAATTCCCAGCGAATGTTCTAAATTAAAACAGGTCTGCAGGTGCGATGTAGAATCTCATAGAAGATTTGAGTGGACCTTCACTGATAACGTACGATTGGTTTTAGGTGATCAGGTGCAATTAATTAATGTTGAATATTATGAAAGACTTAAGTGGGTCTTCCTTAACACCAATTGATTTTAGGTGGATTAGAAACCCATTGGTATGACACATTTAAATCTCCAATACAACATCGATGGGGGGTGAAGTATGTATATATATATATATCTTTATCATCGATTGAGTAATGGGAAGTGGGCTAGTCCCCGAAAATGCCCGTTCCTTTGTTATTGGGTATTGATACGACAGTCAGTTTTATGAAATTGCGGTACTTATAAGTAGTGGTCGAGACATTCATAGGTTTCAATTCATCACATGGTTTCAATAGTTGATCATATGTTACCATGAATGGTCATGAAGTAGTAGTACTAGCTAGCTAGCCCTCTTTCTTTTTTTAATCATGTCAAGGTGCTTTATTCCATCTATAGGCGGCCGGAAGCCTCATGAATTAGTACTACTACTGTCGTGTAAAGGAGAAGGCATATACCGCGTAGTGAATTGTCTTTTCTCAAAAAAGAAGCAACGACTGTAGTTGGGAATAAACAATATGCCCGCATTACGTGACCACAGTTGATCGATTTTGTTGCTGCAATTATAACATATATGGACATGTTATTTTCCAATTTGAAAGCAGCTGCCAGCTAGATCATATTCATGGCCCTTGCCATATTTATCTCCATATGGATAGATGATAAGGAATCAAGCTCCATGCCATGATGCTGATGGCCTCGTATATTTAATTTTTCCCATATATGGAAGCTTCTTCAAAGAACAATTACACATGACACATGACACACACATAATATATATATATAAATATATTTTATATGAAAATTGAGTAAGTGGTGTATGTGTCTAATCGCATGATCATGAAATAAAATGCCTCGTTGGAGATAAGGCTAGCTAACGTCAGCCGGAGGAGGAGCAGTACTGTGGTGGCGTTTCACCATGATAAGTGGTGGGCGAAAGCGCGCCCAGGTACACGTATAGATAAAGCTAGCCTCAATCTGACCCGATGAGTGAGGGAGACATTGAAATTGGAATGTGAGAAACCATGAGGATTGATGGCATTTTGCTATCTCACGGCCGGTCGCTATCGTGTTACCACACGTTGCTCTCCACATGCATATATATGATCTATCGTCATCGATCAGGATATGCACCCAACGACGTCCCTGGTTTGAAGATCTAATTTGTCGTTTTTTCTAACACCAACTTGGAATTTGGACAGGTGAGATATTGGAATAGATCATTTCAAGCTGCCTGAGCCATGTATTATTTTATATATAATCATTAAAAAAAAAAAAGAGTGGAGGAAAAAAGAGATCGGATAGATCATTAGTAAACCTTCAATACTGGAAACTGTTCGTTTGTCATCATCAGACTAGCATACCATCTTCGGCGTTCAATATTTTTTTAGGAAAAAATTTACTTAATTATCTATTCTATTGATGTATTTCTAATTGGCCTCATGAACAGTATGCATCCCTACATACGTACGTTGGTTTGAAATTTAAAGTTTTTTTGTATAAGCTTTTTGTGGAACTATATATATATATATATATACAATTATATGCATCTAATTCCTTGTTATAATTGTATATATAGTAATATAGCAGTGCATAATAACAAAGCACATATATATATCACATTAAACATTAATATTGGCAGTAGCAAGCCGCCCTTTACAAACATATATAAAGCAGTCAAAGCCACTTTTAAGTAAAAATAAACTAATTATTAAACTAATCACGACAAATATTTAACCATTGGGCAGCAATTAGAGAAAAAAAAAATAAAAACCATGCATGGGGCAGCAAGAGTATATTATATTATATGGTAGCTAGCTATACTAGCACCATATATATAATAATTGGCAGCATATGTTGACTAGCTAGCACATATTATTCGGCCTGCTGCAAAGTGCTTTCAGTAGTACTGTCAAATATATATATATATATATAGTCAGATTATAATTAACAATTTCAACGTACAACACGCATTATATATTGACCTTTAACTGATATTAATTTATTAGAAGATCACATTTTAGGATATCATGTCACAAATAATTCCTATAGGTGAATGATATTAATGGTTAATAATTAATTAGCTTGAAATTTCAGGTAATTAGCAAATTAAAACATTGATCTCTTGCCACTCACAAAAGATGGAGCTCATTGGAAGACATGAAGAAATCTTAATATTTAATTCGAGTCTTTAGATAACTAGCTTATAATTATATATATATATATATACATATATATATAGGTCCACCCTGATGGTCTAGCCCCATATCGAAGAGACAGCAAAGGAAAAGGCAAAGGGCAAAAAACCATAAATTACCATCCAGCTGATCGATGGAACTTACTGCTAGCTAGCTAGAAGCCTAGAACGTCCTTTAATTTTGCATGAAATCAGGATCAACTTAATTACATAATTAATATCATCATGTAAGAGTAGACAACATAAGTTATAAGAGAATTAAAGAAATAATTAATTAACTAATATTCGTGAGAGCTGCCACTTCATATACAAAAAATCTACTTACAATATAATATAATATAAACTAGACGTACGTATAGTTAATCCACCCTTGACTATTATTGTTGTTCTAGCTTATAGGAGGACTACAATACGTCGACATGCGTGGTTGTAGCTAGATCAGAGCCAACATGCATGCATGCATGCATGATCATTTCTCTTATTTATAACTTAGAGAAAAATGAAAAATCATTATTGAAAACTCAGAGATTCGATCCGATCCGGTCTAATTAACCAATCGCGCAAAGTACTCCCAATAGTACTATATAAGTTGAGTTGGTATATATTGCTAAACATGAATGAATTAGGAGGTGACTTCGCGCGGTATATAGGATTATGGTGGTGTCCTCGATCCGCCATTCAAGGCATGCAGTACTAACACTGTAATTAAGTGTGGGTATAATATGATGATCTCACTTGAGAGCATGAGGCCGGAATCAAATAATTCTATTAGTATGATGAGAGATCAGTGAGAGGATTTGGTATTTGGAAATATAATTGCATATATATATATATATATATATCTCTTTTGCACAAGTGATATATATATGTATATGTATATGTATGTATGTATGTATACAGAAGGTTGATTGGAACATATTTTGTGTGTGATATTGAGTGAGATATATAGTTGAAGATATGCTAGAGATTGTTGAAGAATGTCCTTGGTATGCTCGTTCAGCTTCGCCTTATATATCTAGATCAGTGGGCTGGCTGGTTAGCTTCCCCTTGAGTGGACTCCTTTTGGTCCCCATT
>QEOT01009158.1:4062-77406 GCA_003123785.1 Pterocarya stenoptera
GTCTTATAACTTCCTGCTACGTGAAACTCATGGAATCCTCTGAAGTCTGAAGTCGCCTCCCGAGGATGAATAACTGTACGTAAGTGGTTTCTTTCACGTGAACACCAAAGAGAAAGAAAAACTTATATGTGACCTTATAAATATCTTCTTCTTCTTGTTTTGTTTTTTCTTTTTTAAAGAAACGTTGTCTTTAATTAGGTTGTCCTCTTTAATTTCTTTACGTTTTGAGAGGTACGGAATTAAGGACGCTATATATATATATATATATATATATGAGAAGACGGGACGGTGGCGTGTGGTAAAGGCAGACAAATACGCCAAGTACTGCATGCCATTGCTTGTGATCTCCTTTGGACTTTGGATTTTTGGGCCCTTCTTGAGATCGCCTCAACAAGTGTGCTTCTATCATTTATATTGGTTTCATTTCATCTAATTATATTATCAAACTCAATAAGTTCTAGGCGTAAATATTTTTGCTCTAAAATCAAGCAATATTGGGGATTCTCTTGATACGATATACCGATTACAATAGATTCATATATAGATCAGTATTTATGGAACGCATGATCTTTCCCCACGGAAAAAGTTTCTAAAACTTGAAAAGGAGAAACAGCAATACTATAATTAGAATCATTATAATTTACAGGGCTCACAAATAGGTATTTTGCTTCTTTGATCACCTGAAAAAAAAAAACTCTAATGCAGTTATTTTGATTATGGGTTGAAGATGAGATTCCCACATTTGCATTTCCAACTCATGGGCTTGTAGTTGGAACTGTCATCGCCTCTGGCATATGCAGCAGCATTTGAGACCCTGGAAAAGTTTCTGTTCCCATTCTTCACTTGCGGATTTGTAGGGACTTGAATGGCTTCACAATGCCCACATGAGCTGCACCTACTCTCGCACCTTGGAGGCCTTGATCCTATTCGAGCTCTAAAAATTGCCTTATCTTCTCTTACTGTCTAATTAAAGAAGCAAAAACAATATGTATTTGGGTTATTTTCCTTCATCACAACCCATATATATGTTTCTTTGAGAGAGAGAGAGAGAGAGTTAGTGCCAAGTTCTCACCTTGGAAAATGGTTCGGAAATTTTTCTGCCTGCATGACGCACAAACAAAAATGTTACCTACAATTTGCAAGTATGGTTCATCTTTTTCAAATTCAAGAGTTACTTATTTACCTTCAGCAATGAGTCCCAGCTGGGTGGAGCTTAACATGATGAGAAAGATAGCCGAAATACAAAAATACCAAACTCTACGGCTGCAAATAAAATTGTGATTACACCCCATTTCGTGAGAGCTGGAGAGGTAAGAGCAGAGAATTCTATATATGAAATGAAGGGGAAATGGTGTTGGACGAAGAGAGACGAGATCAGAGTAAATAGAGAGGTTGTTGCTGATATAAAGAGAGTAATGAATGTGAAAAGTATGCTGTAAGTAATGCCAGTAAGTTAAATGACAAAACAAAAGCTCTACCAATCTCTCTCAGTGAGATTGTTGAGGTGATCGAACGGGGAAAGACATCAGAAAATGCAGAATTCCGAGAGAAAAGAAAAGAAACTCATCCCGAAATGGGAATTGCAGAACCCCAATCCGGTTTGATGTGTCCCAATCCAAACGACCAAGAGATATATTTATATAATTATAATCATACGATGTTGTATGGAGAAAAGAGAACCAACAAGACCGAGGACACAGCAAGGAGATGAGATTAAAGACAAGAAGCAACCAAAACATGAGCAAAATACCACAAACGCCAAAGATTTATTTATATAAGGGACAAAGTTGCCAGTACCGGACATGCATAGACAGCTGTGGATATTGGGTTTTCGCTTTCTTCAATATCTGCTTTCATTTATTCGCAAGTACTTCTCAACATCTTTTGGTATTTCTGGTAGCCTTCCTCTATACTTGCGAAGAGTAAATAAATGATTTTTTTTATTGGCACTGGTGATTTAAGAATAAATTTTTAACTAATAATTCCGAGGTGCATAGATCCTTAGTACATCAAATAATTTCAGAAGAAATTCCCTCGATTCCATAATTTCACGGAGATTATCATGTCTATGTTGAAGTTAGAAGAAACAAAATTATATGCATTACCAGGACATACGTTAATCTCTCCATCGACTTAAAACAGCCTATTTATTATGTAATGACACGGGATGTTGAATTCCCTTTTTTTTTTTTTTTTAAGATGACGGTACTCCAATTTTATTTATTACCCTTACTTATGACGGAAAAAAACCGTAGTTACAACCCAACATCTAGGGGATTCATATAAACTATAAAAAACCAAAACACAGGTGTAAAAAACGTTATATCCAAATACAAGGGCAATAGAAAGGCACTTAACCAAAAACATGGTAACTTGCAAGAAAACCAAGCAAAAACAAAGAATAATGAAATTAATCAAGCCAAAATAAAACTTACCACACACAATCCTTATGAGACCCTCAAATAAGGTAGACTCAATTTGTTCATGCGCATAAGACCTATTAATAGACTAGGTAACGTATGATTCTCAGACCAATTGGAATTCAAACCCTCAATCCCGCACTTAGCTAGGAAATCAGACACATCATTTCCTTCACAATAAACATGACTCATGGTATAATCTAGGCAATTAAGATATTCATGTAATTCATCCCATAAATCTTCTAATTACCATATATAACAACCATCATTAGTAATCCAATTAACCAACAATTGAGAATCAGTCTCTATTTGAACACGATAAAACCCAAGATTATGACACCTTCGAACTCTTTCCAATGACCTCCTGATTTCAGCGAAATTATTAATACCCAGACTCAGAGAAATAGAGTACGCTAGAAGTAAACTAACATTATCATCCCGAATAACTCCCCCAGCACCTAAAGGGCCAGGATTCTCAAAACTACTACCATCAGTATTAAGTTTAACCCAATGCTGGTGAGGCCGAGTCCATCTTACCACCCGAACCCTCTTAGGCTTAGGAAACAAAATCGAGATATCCAATCTATTCAAAATATCAATATCCTGGGTAGAAACAGAAGAAACTTTCATAATTTGGTCCATAATATGACCAAGCCATACTTTAATAGCGAGCCAAACTGACTTTGCGGTATAAACCTTTTCCTCATACCGGGTTTTACAGCACCGCTCCCAAAGTTTCCAACATATAATAGAAGGAAGAAGACCAAAAATAATTCTCACCTGTGAAGACTTACCCTCACGGTGAAACCAAAAATTTGTTTGTTCTTTCCAAGTATAGAAAGAAGCCATATGAACCCCTAATTGAATAGTCGCTAGGCACCAAATGTTTCTAGCAAAATCTCTCGTGCAGAGCACATGAGTCAAGTCCCCAATATGACCCACTTGACAACAATTACATTTAGAAGCCATTAGCACACCCACCATTTTAATTATCTTCTCATCAACACTAAGGTAATTATTAGCAACCTTCCACATCATAATAAAAATCTTCTTAGGGAGACTTTTATGCCAGATCCACTGAGTCCAAGGTAAAGGTGGCGCCCGAACTTTAATACAATCTCAGGCACTCTTAGTAGTAAATTTGCCCTCCTTGTCTTTCAACCAAACAAGCACATATTGACCCTCCTTTCGTCTAGCCAGAAAATTATACAGATCATTAGCTTTATGATGGCCCACTAAGCTATTCATAAGAGAAATATCACCAATTCTCAATACAACAATCTTTTATTTTAATCAAAGGATGATCAGTCATCGGAAATTGACTATTGAGAGGACCTCCCTCATCCCAGTTTGCATACCAAAATGAGATATTACCCTCTTTCACAATTCATTTGGAACTATGTAACACCTCTGGGATACTGCAGACAATCGATCTCCAAAAACGGGTCCCTTTAGTAGGCTCCAGAAGGGATTAATGATTTCCTTTAACCTATTTGCCTCTGAAAAAATCCGCCCAAAGATGTTTCCCTTAATAAGACTCCAAGCAAGTTTCATGTATAATGCTCTATGAACATCCCCAAAATCCCTAATACCCAAACCTCCCTCATCAGTGGGGATGCAAATATGCTTCCACGAAACCCATTGTTTGCGACCCTTACCTTCAAATCACCCAAAAATAAGGAGCTTGGAAGCTTATTCAAACTAAGAATCACCACTTTGGGAACATCTAAAACAATAAGAAGATGAGTGGCCATAATAGATAAAACATGACGCAAAAGAATAGTTCTACCACTAGAAGAGAGCAGTTTTATCTTCCAGCCTGCAATCTTCTTATTCACTTTACTCGAAAAATCACTAAAATCACAAGTCTTCAACCTACCATTCACTATAGGCGCCCCCAAGTATTTAAAAGGAAACAAACCCTTACTAAAACCGGTAAGGCAAAGGAGAAAATGTTTCCTGGAAACTGGAATTCTCTTGGAAAAAAAAATATAGCACTCTTCTCTTTATTAAGAACTTGACATGTCCAAGCCTCATATTTGTTCAAAACCTCCATCAAACCTTTTATAGATCTCTTCCCACCATTAGCAAAGAGAACAATATCATTGGCATACATCAAGTGAGAAATTAGAGGGGTCCCTCTAGCTTGTTTAAATTGACCAATTTTACCTTCCTCAAAGGATTTCTTAATGAGACGAGAGAGCACCTCTTGCATTATAATAAATAAGTAAGGTGATAGAGGGTCACATTGCCTTAGGCCTCGCTCTCCTTTAAAGAAATCCATAGAAGTACCATTCATCATGACCGAATGCCACGGCGAAGATATACGAGTTTTAAGCAGATCACAAACATTAGTTGAGAACCCAAAATTATTCAAAACATGTAATAAAAAATTACAATCCACTTGATCATAAGTCTTAAACATAAAAAGCTTAACCAAAACGCTGCCCCCAATAGAATTCCTATGAATAGAGTGGATTATTTCCTGAGTTAAACTAACATTTTCAAAAATACTGCGGCCTGGGATAAAGGCTCCTTGTTCCTGCAAAATCATTTTAGGAAGCAAACTAGTCATGTAAGCCATAATAATTTTAGAATAAATCTTATAAACCACGGAACAAAGGCTTATAAGTCGAAATTTATCAAAGCCAAAAGGCTTGTCCACCTTAGAAATTTAAACAATAGAAGAAGCAGTGTAACTTTTAGGGAGCATGTGGCTATGGCAAAACTCAGCAGTGGCAACAATAATATCATCTTTAACAAAATTCCAACAAATTTTAAAAAAATGGAAATCAAAACCATCTTGTCTAGGACTACTATCAATGAGAATTGTAAAAAGAGCATCTTTTACTTCCTAAATGGAAGGAGCTCTGCCAATAGCGAAGTTCTCCTCATTAGTAATTGAGTTTGGACATGTTCAAGTACTGTATTGTAGTTTTGTTGGGCAAGTTATGATGAGTTCTAGAGTACAACACGTGATTGTCGTCCTGGTGTTGGTCTCGGACATACACACGGAGGTCCGAATTACATGAAAATTATAAGGTGAAAACATAAGTGACACACATACAAACAGTACTATACATGGGAATGGTTTGGATTTGTCTAGTTGTAACTGGAATATTGGATGGACCAAGACACGTCTCATCGGAATGAGACAAACCCTACATGTACACAAAGTGATCCGTTGCAAATAGTCATTATCGTCGTAAATAATCTATTACAAATGTTCGTTTTTCTTGCAGTGAAATTGTTTGTTTCTGGAACTGGGGCTTGCTTTCCATGTCGTTAATCAAATCTGCCAATCAGATGATGTCAAAATTAACTTAGCATCCTCATAGATTTTCATTAGTAACTACTCAGCTGCTCTAATTTTCACTTTCGAACGCCGAAAATTCATTAGTACAAATCATGGAGTTCGGGCGGCCCATCAGAGATACAACTGACTATAAAAATAAAGCTTAGGGTTTTGTATACAGTCCCAACGCAGCCTAATTAAATATGGGCCGAAGGTCCATATACAATAGTTTATACCAAGAACATAGAAAGCTATTTTTTTTTAAAAAAAATAAAGAAAAAGAAAAAAGAAAAAGAAATAAAAGGATATATGAAAGGTAAACTAAATTTATTTTTTTAAAAATAAAAATCAACTAATTTTTTCTGAACAAAAACTTCAAAGTGAAAAAACTAAAATTAAAAAAAAAATACTTGAAATTAAAAAATTAAAAACGAAAAGTAAACTAAAAAATAGAAAATTAAGAAACTAGTTTTTTTTTTTTTTTAAATATGTACTAAAACACAGGAAATTTTTTTTATTTCATAGGATGTGGGTTTGTACAAGGATTGGCTTTGAATAACCTAGCTAGATCATTCCATCTAAGACAAATTGGGGTCGTCAGAATCTTATGGTGGCTCAATTTGACTACCACATAGGACCTAGTTGGAGACAGGTCATGGAGGTTGTCGTGGCCACCATTGATTGGTCATATTTGGGCCATCCACTAGTGGCCCTCGCCTAGGGCCACCTCAGGAGGTGGTGGCTTGCCTCTCTCTTATTTTAAACTTAAAATGGATTTGGATAAGGAGATTTGAGTCTATCTCAAATATTTTTGTACAGTAAGCTCTGCTTTGATTGGATTCAGAAAATTTTTTATTTTATTATTATAATTTTTTTAAATTTTTATATAATATCTAATAAATAATTTAATTTTTTAAAATTTTAAAATAATAATAATATTAAAAAATAATATTTTCACAATTTTCTTTTTTAACTTTTATTTTTATTAAGATCATCTCTCCGAATCCAAAAGTATCCAAATGTACAAAACACTTTATACAGATGTCCTCACTTCGACTCATCAGGTTTCTATATTGTTTTTTAATTGAACAGTTCGATATTGTTTCATGGCAGATGAGTCGGTTAAAATCATTGATGCGCACTGTCCAAACCGTACAAACAAGCTCCCTGCATCGATATGAAGTCGTCCTCCAATTATCAATAACAAAAAATTCCTACAATTTTTTATTATTCATATAATCTCTACACATTACATTTTTTTTAATTTTTTTTTTAATTTTATCAAATATTTATTACATAAATAATAAATAAAAAATTTAAAATAATTTAAAAAGAATAAACTCAAAAAAAAAATTTTTAAACTATTAAAAATTAAAAAAATATATATAGAGTGTAGAGTGTGATAGATATTATATAGCAAAACTCATTTTTTAATGTATTGAAAGAATTTCCTCATTGTTTTTTTGTTTTATTACTAAACTTATAAACAAATTAATTATTAATAAGATTCACTACTTTTTCAACTTTCATAAAAATTTAAATTTATCTCAACTTATATAGATCTAAACATATTGCAATAGGATCCAAACGTTTTACACAAAATTCACTCAAATATCTTAACTAATTATTATTTATAGATAAATTCATATTATTTGAAATATTCTTAACATCAAAACCGAGGCTTAAATTTTTCTAAAATATTAACAATTTCGTAAGACGTAGGCAAATTATAAAATTGCTGAGAGCATACAGCTTGCATAAAGCCTAGAGAATAAACTGATCAATCTTCATGTCCTAGTCGTTTCCAAAGATGAAGGCTGACATCTTGCAGAAAAAAATTGACAAGATTCTCCATCCTCTATCTCATGATTTGTGTGGTAATTATGGGCTTATCATAAGCCGCTTATGAAATACGTGGTGTTCCTAATTAAGGCATAAGAATTTTCCTTCCAGTGTAGATATATAGTATTATCCAGATAATCCACAGAGCCTGTCTCTCTCCAAGGAAGATGATGATGTTCAGGGTCCCAATCACCTGATGCTTCAACGTCTGTCTAGGGTTCAAATTGGACTTGAATTATCGATCTCTGAAGCAGGCCATCATGTTTTGTTTATTGTTTATAAAAACCAAACCTGATGCTAACAGCACAGCTGGATTCCTCTTCTTCTTCTTCTTTTCTTCTTTTTCCTTATATTATTTGTTATCTGTTCATTGATATTCGGGCTTCCATTCATAATAAAGTGACTCATGGCATTATTTTTATTGAATTTATTGTCAAATTAATCTCATAATTTGATGCTCAGTTTTTTGGCCAACATATACAACAATTCTTACCTAAAAATATGGAAAATGCAAGTATGCAACTCAGCTTTGCCATCTATTTTGACTGTTCGTATATTTAATTTTTTATTTATTTAATAGTTAATGAGGAAGTGACTTTAAGTCAATTGGTATTTTTTGTTAAAATATTTAAGATGTTTAAAAGATATGAAAAAAAAAGAACAAAGAAATAAAATATAGAATTTGTAGTAGTAGGCCCACCCAGCGGTCAAAACTAAGCGGCATACCAGCATCACTCATTTGATAATAACTTAGTCATTTTCGAATTCGTTATTTAGATTTAGATGATGTATTAAAATTTGGATTTGAATTTATATAATCAAATTCAAGATTGAAATAAAAACTCTCTTTAGTACTCTCGTAATTCGAAGGATCAAAAGAGGCATAACTCATTACAATCATCCGAAGATGAACTGAGTTCTTCACGATCAGGAATCTAGCTGCAGCTAATTAACTTTGAATATTGATGCAGACATTTTCCTCGCGGTCTAGATTAATAATAACAAATTAAGGATTAAAATTACCTCAGAAAACAATAGATTTAACATATATAAGTGCTAAATACATAAGATCGATCGGCCCTTGATCATAACCTAAAAATGGATTCGAGATTGTTCAAAGCATCCAAAATATCATGAGGAGGTTCTGATATGCACATCATCACAATAAATAATAATGGCATTATGTTAGGACATGTTAAGTTGCTGCTGTCTAATATAATTTGGGTCGATAAGCTTTCATATTCATCATCATCAACATTAAATATCATGAGGATATATAGCACACATTAATTTATAAGCTGTCTCCTTTTATAACAAATGGTTGATATATGTCTTTCTTATCCACATAAATAACGATGTGATTGCCCATGAAATTAACTACCATACCCTTCAGCATATATATATATATAGTTGTGTGTATCAACGGACGCCAAGAGTAATGCTGTTGTTCAGTATTCCTTTTACTATCGATCACCTTCCCACCATCTCAGAATATGGAATTAAATGATTATAAGTTATTCGTTATATTGATCTATTTGTGAATTAATCAACGTATCAAAGAATGTTAAAAAAGTGATAATAAAATATATATATATATAATTTTTCATGCCTAAGCTCAATGATCTCAAACCCCACGTACATAAATTGCCTGTGTATTATTTCATATATGTGGGTTCTGCTGATCATGTCCTTGTTCGGTATATTGTTAGGTTCTGCACTGTCCTTGTTTGGTATGACAAGGCCAAGAGAATTTGGGACCCAACTTAGTTTTCCAACGTGTACGTAATTAATTACATTTCCAATATCACCAGTGCATTATAAAAAAATTATTTATTTTTATCAGTTATTTTTTATTAAAATGATTATTTTTTTATAAAAATAAATATATTTTCATTACAAATAATCATTTTCATCGCAATGACAAAAATAAATATACAGGGGTTGGGGATCATATGAAACTTCAAAGGCCGATCATCATGAATAGCTAGGGCTCCTAATTTGCTTAATTATCTACTTATAATTGCTGCTGGGAAAAGCTGAAAAGGCATCAAATTAGCAAGTATTAAAGTCAACACACGACCTAGCTATATAGTATTTTGATGGGTGAATGTAGAGCGTTCCAAACAAAATATCTTATAATTAGTTTGCATGCATGCATGTTATCATTATGATCACAAAGCGTCCAAAGACTCCAAACAGCTACTTTTACTTGCATCCAACTTATGTACTTATTTCCACATCATGATATATAAAATATTAAAAAAAATAATAAAAAAGAACAATTAAGAAAGAAAGATGAGCAAGATATGTCGTTAACGCCTATTACACGAGTCTTAGGCTTAGTTTGAGTACTCAAGTATTCTAATCTGATAATATATTAATATCTTATTATTATTTATTATTTTATTATCAATTTTTACCTACTTATCACAATTATTCATTATTATTTAATATTTTATCATTACTTTTTTATTATTATTTACAGCTATCCAAACGTAATCTTAATATATTGTTGCTAATTAGTCAAATCCAGCCACCCTAACTACTGGCATAATATTAAGTATTTGAAAAATCTGTCCCTCCCATATATAATATTAATTGCATCGAATACTAGGTCTTGTTTCGACATTGAGTTAAAATAAAATGAGAAATTATTAAATAGTAATAAAATAGTTTGTGAATAATAGTGAAATAATTTGAGTTAAGATATTTTATAAGATTTTGAGAAATGTGAGAAAAAAAAAATTAAATAAAAATATTATAAAATTAAAATATTGTTAGAATATATATTTTTAATATAATTTTTGTTTTGAGATTTGGAAATGTTAAATTGTTTTTGGAAGATGCTTATCCCACCGAGGAAAGCCATCGAGAAAGGCTGCTGATGGTAGTTTTTTTTTTTTTTTTTTTTTNTTAAAAAGTTTGAAAAAAGACAAAATAATAAAAAAAATACATTTAACACTTTTGGATAGAAACTCTTGAAATCCCTCTCGGTGGCCCTAGCAGTCTCTATTATTTTTTGTGTTTTATTTGTAAATTTAAAAAAAATTATAATAATTAGAGAAAAAAATTAAAAATTAAAAATTAAAAAATATTTATATTTACTGTATTTAGACGTTGAAATGAAATCAGACCATGTTATCAATCGAAACATAGCCTTCAAATAATTGAAAATGGACTGGCTGCCTGCCTACAAACGTCAGAATCGATAGTTTTTTCTTCCTGTTCATTATTAGTGGTTCATACAAGAAATCACAGAAAAGGTTATATTCGGGCGTCCGCTTGATTGACTTAACTTTGACTCAGAAAATGTGGTGACTTTGGTCACAGAAATTTAGAACATAATAATTGATATATTTCAAAAGTTTCTTTCATTAATAAATGTTGGCCGGGTACGTCTCTTTCTTTTTATTGATGTATAAGATTAAAGTTAAAATATTATTAAAATATTTTTTTGAAAAAATATTATTTTTATTTTAAAATTTTAAAAAATTAAATTATTTATTTTATTTTATATGAAAATTTATAAATATTATAATGATTAGATGAGATTTTTTTTTTTTTAATTTTCAAAACAATACTATTACAGGGCATTATAAAGTGTTTATCCCAGAGAGGATAGCCATCAGGTGATTGATGGTGGTTTTTTTATTTAATAATTAAAGAAGTATTTTTAAATGAATATATGAATTTTTTCTTTTTTTAAAAAATATTTAAAGTGATTTTAAAAAACTTGATAAAAACCACATAAAATAATATATATTTATATATTTATATATATATATTTGCACTTATTGGTAGATTTTCTCGGGACTCCCAAGCAGTTCCCTTAAGTGAAGAGGGAGAATTCTTCCTTCACATTAATCTTTCTCACTATCTATATTATGTATGTATGTATATATGTATTATGTGAAATTACTATTTATTTCAATAGTTTAGGCTAATGGGACGAAGCAGATTTAATTATTTATAAACATAATTATATATAAAATTAGATTTCAATAATTTACAGTATGCACGTATAAATAAAATTCTAAACATACAATGTCTTAATATATGCTTCAGATTTTCAACGATGGTGTTTCATGAAATAATATTCATCCATTATTATTTTTGTAATGAAATATTTAGAATTTATTTGTTTCATAGAAACTATCAATTAATCTTTAGAATGTCATCTTTCATTCTAGTATATAAGCTAGTTTCTTAAGTTTTATGTAAATTCTAGATAGTTTTGCTTCACATTAAGCATATAATATTATAATTGAGACTTTAAATAAGTTTTTTCTTACTCAATAAAGTCTAGGGGATAAAACCTCTAAATTATTTTTCATATAGATCACTAACCTTAAATGATTTTTCTTATATTTTTACTTTGGATTCTATATGAAGAAGCCTAACATTGTATAACAAAGAACTTTGAGATTCATATTAATAAGTTTATTATTTTTTCTAAACTTAGTTTGGATTTAATTTTGGTGAGACCACACTCTTGAAAATAAATAATATATAGAAATTATACAAAATTATGGGATTATAGAAAAAAAAAATTAGGGAGACATTTCTAAATATATTGAAATTTTTATAAAATTTTGCAGAGCGTATGAGGATTATAAATTTTTTTGAGGTGTCATTTTCTATATTTATAAAATTATGATTAAAAATTAAGGTATATTTTGATTTTTTTTTTTTTTAATTTTGGGCACCCCTAAATAAACATAAGTTTGGGCTGCTTGTTACTCATAAAAAACATTAAGTTTTGTTTGAATAATGAAAATGTTTCATCTCATAATTATAATTTTTTTAAATTTTTACACAAAATATAATAAAAATTTTAATTTTTTTAAATTCTAAAATAATAATAATGTTAAAAAATAATATTATAATAATATTTTATTTAATTTTCAACATTTATCTTAACTCATTTTATCTCAATTCACTATCCAAACGACACCTAATTCGAGTTGTTTTTCCTCAAACTAAAATTAGTGAGTCCCTAGCAGCTGGTATATACGCTTATATATATATATTTCTGTTATTTTGGCCAAACGTATTTTTTTTAAAAGAGTAGGGGAGGGACAATTAGTGTAACTTATCCTTCTGGCCGTGATCATAAGGACTTCTACTCGTTGTGACATGTTTGATTTGAGCCATAACTACTGATTTTGGATGTAGTAGCCCGTTACCATAACTCCACCAAGATGCCAGCATGCAAAGGCCCCCAAGACTTTAGTTTATAAATTTTATTATGGCAAATCGTTTCTAACCTACAATCTCGAGCAACGGAGGAAATACGATCTCCTAGTCTTTGCCAAACGTACGTATACGTATATTGAGCCAATTATTCATTTTTACAAGAGCACGTAGAACGTACGTACAGGTCAAATGTCAACAAAATTGATTGCCCATAATAAATGAAAATTGATTTTGATGGTTGGCAATGGCAGATGTGGTCCTTCAAAGCGTATTCAATTGCTACATTACTTCACAATGACCATTTTTTTTTTATTAGGGCTTCCCTTCAGATATGTTATATTCAATGGTTCATTGTTGTTCTTTATTTTTTATTTTATTTTATTCCTTTTTTTAAATCTCAGCAACATAAAAGCTTCGTTGGGTTAAAGCTGAAATAACATATTAGCATAATTTTTCTTGATTTAACTTTTTTTTTCCTTCTTTTATTTCATTTTCAAGTTCCAAAGTAGAACAACACTATTATTAAGTCTGTATGTAGAACACATCTAATAAAGTACTTATATTATATAATTTAATTTTAAAAATAAATTTTAAATTTTGAATATTACGAATTAAATTTTATAATTTAAGTTATGTAGATAATATGCTCTACACACCGACTTGAGAACAGAATAATTCTAACCATATGCAATGAGGAAATGAGAAATTAGATAAATTTTGGTCATTTCACACAACCTTAAAAAAACATAAAATATAAATATAAATTAAAAAAAATTAACCTAGGATTTACAAAACACAATCATAAATCCCGAGTGTTTCATTTGTTGAGATAAGATATTTTGTTGAAAGTTGAATAAAATATTATTATAATATAATTTTTTATTATTATTTTTGTTTAGATTTGAAAATATTGAATTATTTATTATATTTTATGTAAAAAATTTAAAAAATTATAATAATTATATGATATAAGATAAAATAGCTGAACCTTATATAACCAAACCGACGCTTAATAGCCCACCCATATCATACCATATCATCTTTCTATACAATACATTCTCCAATTTTTCAATCAAACAAAGGGCCAAAAATAGTAAAAAATAATAAGTGATATATTTGTCTTTTAGCCTCACGAATTCTATAAAAAGTCTTTCCCTGTCAGCAACATGGCCCCCTTGGTCGGTCCCACTTTCCATGTCTCTTTTCTAAAATTTTATGTGATGTATATGCCTGCCCACTCTATTAAACCAACCAAGATAATAGAGGATATCCTCATGTCACAACTATATTTCTCAAGAAAATTAAAAAATTCTCACATTAAATAGTCATGAATGTAATTATCCCTTTTGATTGGTGTTTAGATTGCCACGTATTTCCCATAAATATCACTGACCCACAAATGTGTTAAATGTGTCCAACAATTTTTTCAGTCCATGCGTGCATAACATTTATTTTATTCAAAAAGTTTTGATTTTTCATCCAATTTTCTTCCATCTTTATGTCCCATCTTGATCGATGACACAAATATAAGCAGTTGATGATATATATTGTTCATTTTCTTATTATTGGGTCCAACCTACAAAATAGGTCATATTTTACGGATGAAAGTTGTAATTATCCCATTTTATTTTATTTTTAAAAAAAAAATCCAACTCCTAAGCTCTTACAAATGGAGGCCTAATGTTTGATACGGAGAAAACTTCTTGTTGATAGAACTTGTTAACAAACAGCTTGATACCCACTTTAGTTTGGAAAATTATTAGGCAGATGACGCTATACTTTCATTCCATTACAACATGTAATGTAATTGAAATTACTTATACAAATACCAACCTTAACTGTTATGACATTCTATGATAAAATGAAAAATTAGGTATTCTTATTCCGAGAGTTTTTAAAATTTATTTGTTTGTTTTCATAGAATAGATGAGATGTATTGAGATTAAAGTTAAAAATTGAATAAGATCTTGTTATAATATATTTTTTAATATTATTTTTATTTTAAAATTTGAAAAAATTGATTTGTTGTAGTTATTGGATAAGATTAGATGAAATGAAATGAATTGAGATGAATTGTGAAAATAAACGAGACTGTTTTCAAAATTCCTTTCTACTTATAAACTCCATTAAGATCCAAAGTAGCAATATTTATTTGAAAAGAACATATTTTTGGTATTAAATACTTGTAAATACGGTTTTTGTGTTCAAATAATTGGTCCTATGAATCGTATAGTACAAGTTTATCTTAAAGTCCTGTTTAATTGATTGAAATGATGGCTTAATGAGTTAAAGCTCAACCCAGACTGTAAAACGAGAGGCCCACACATCAGTCTTCAAGTGGACGTATCTGCCAAATTGCCCCTTCGAATCAATCTACTTCCCTCCTGGCTGTCCACAGATTGCAGCACGACTTGATTGAACGAATGGATTTAACTCCAGGGCGAGTTCGACTGATCAAAGAAAGAACTCAGCAAGCAATGCAACAGAGATGATATATGGCCTATCCCTTTGGTGTTAGGTACGGGTAAAAGACAGGCCATTGCATGTTCATGCCATCTCTGATCTTCCATCTTATATTGTTCCTTATTTTTAGACTGTCATGGGAATAATTGAATGAGTTAGGCAGAATGGTATTTAGTAATTAGAAAAATATTAGAGCTTTTTCAATGTGTCAACGTAAAGAATGAGATAAGATGAAGAAAATCAGATGGAAGGAGATCGAGGTGAGAAGGAAACTACAAACAGTCCGATCGAGTAGGGCCTAATGACTGCTCGTTATTAGCTGTATGGAAAGCTAAGCTGAAATAGAGCTTTCCATATGAAGGCAGCAGTCTTAATCACTTAAAGACGTGATTCTCTTTCCTAATTACTTACTAACACTGCTATATATATACCTCCAATTTCTTTTTTTATGAATCATATTCGAAGTAATTCTCTCGTTCTTTTCCACACAATTCCATGGCCATGTATGCCTCCTTTACACATGCTGTTGCCTCTCTTTTACTTTGTGTGCTTGCATTTGGTCTCTCTGTTATGGGTCGACCCACCACTTTTCTTCAAGATTTCAAAGTCACATGGGCTGATTACCATATCAAGCAGATCGATGGAGGGAGGGCCATCCAACTCACTCTGGACCAAAATTCTGGTAAAGCTCTTTAGTACAGTACTTCCAAAAGTTTATAATTTGGATTGTGTTCAGACAGAGATGACACACAAATTGTTACGTTTCAGGATGTGGGTTTACTTCCAAGAGTCAGTACTTGTTCGGGCGTGTCAGCATGAAGATTAAGCTGGTTCCTGGAGACTCTGCTGGAACTGTCACTGCCTTTTATGTATGTTAGATTAGTAATTACCAATTTGAGCTAGCTTTTGGTATACATCAGTTTTCTGACCTTAGTTTCTGGTATATATATATACATATAGATGAATTCAAACACGGATTCAGTTCGTGACGAGCTGGACTTCGAGTTCCTGGGGAATCGAACAGGGCAACCATACACTGTACAGACCAATATCTACGCTCATGGGAAGGGAGATAGGGAACAAAGAGTGAACCTTTGGTTCGATCCTGCTGCTGATTTCCACACTTACACAATACTGTGGAATCACCATCATATTGTGTAAGTGAACAGTTTCATACATACATATATACATATATATATATGTAAGCATGACCGACACATATCCTTGTACGTACTAGCAGTGATCTGGTCGATGTTTGTTAATGTTGTTGTTGTTGGCTCTGCAGCTTCTATGTGGACGATGTGCCGATAAGGGTGTACAAGAACAATGAAGCTAAAGGAATTCCCTTCCCAAAGTTGCAGCCCATGGGGGTCTATTCCACGTTGTGGGAAGCCGATGACTGGGCTACAAGAGGTGGGCTGGAGAAGATTGATTGGAGCAAAGCACCTTTCTATGCTTATTACAAGGACTTTGACATTGAGGGATGCCCTATGCCAGGACCTACTACCTGTGCCTCCAACCCCAGGAACTGGTGGGAGGGAACCACTTATCAAGCACTTAATGCCCTTGAACTTAGGAAGTATAGATGGGTTCGTATGAACCACATGATCTATGATTACTGTACCGACAAATCAAGGTACCCGGTGACCCCGCCGGAGTGTTTCGCCGGCATCTAAATTTGCTTAACAATCGAGCCGAAAGTCCATGCATCCACCAAAGTGTTTCATAAATTCCTAGTCCCTATACTTTGTGTACGTACATGTTCTTGTACGCTACGTACGTTTTGTGATAAAAGTCAAGCATATTGTAGGGTGTAAAGGGGAAGTTATATGAATTATTCTTGTGTATAAATGTCCATGAAGGCTAAGCTCTGGGATTGGGCAAAAGTCAATTCCTGCATGTGGGCTTATATAATAGCCTCTTTGTGTCGGTACTTGTTAGGCATTTTATGTGCCAATAAAGCTTCTGCATATATATATAATTGTGAAGAGGATATATATTCCACAACTACTCTATGTGCAATGTTTTCAAATGCTAAGCCAAAAAAACATCTTCTTACTTTCAACTGATGAACCAAAAGCAAAAGGTCTGGGCCCATGCCTGCATGGTTACATCCAAAGTGACTGTTTTTGGGTGTAAACGAAAAAAATTCTAAGAATTTTGGGTATGATTTAAACAGGAGGAATGGTTTTGGTTTAGATTCTACCATTCCTGATCATATTTGCTTATACGATACATTTTACTTAGACACACATTTAATTAGCATAATATATACTTCATCAAATATGTCAGAAACCTGCTAAAAACCTATGATGAAGTGCAGCAACTCTTTCTATATGCGTTGAAAATATGCCTCTCGTGGGCACTGATCAGAGAGGGTCCCAGCAAGGGTGGTCATGGTTTTGGGTGGGTATATGTGCACGAGTGAGGATTAATTAATGATACGTACTGTCACGTTGTAGTCAATATGATTCACAAAAGACCATATATTATCATATACAGATACCAGCACCATTTTATATAGCCTTGGTGATTGGGGTTGATGTCAATAACTCACATTTTTATTTTTATTTTTATTTTTTTTGTACTTTTTCTACCTAAAGAAAAATTGGACAGGCTCACTTAGAGGTCCACCAAAATATGAGTAAATTTGTAAAGAGATTACTTGTAATTAGACATAATACCCTCTACATTTTCAGCAATAAAAATTTGAATTAAAAAAAGTAGATATTAAAAGTACTTGAATTAAGAAGTATTTGAATTTCAATTGCATGCCCAAATTTTTTATTTTTTATGTTCTTGTCAATCTAATATTATCCGTTTTCGGAACAAGAAATTTTGGTTTTTCTACATTACACTATTACAGACTACAGTACTGTCATTGGGAATGGTAACAAAATGTCGTTTCATTCATTTCTATGATGGTGAGGCACATTAATCAGACCTAAAAACTCCTAGTCCTTAAAGATTAGTAAGCCGTTCACCATTTGAGAGGAGGATCAGAGATATGTATCTTGTCTAATCACACCTATGTCCAGCCTAATAAGATATTTATATCTCTTCTAATTAACTAAAACACTCTCAAAAGGTTAGGAATTTGCCAACAGATGAGTTTATTTTTGGTATGTGATCTGTCAAAATCATCACCAAAAAAGGGCACGTGAAATATTTTCAACATTTGGATGACACCATAGCACATAATAGCCTCAGCTGTTTTCGAGATAAAATTAGTTGAGATTAAAATTAAAAATTAAAAATTATATAAAATATTATTAGAATAAATTTTTTTAATATTATTTTTATTTTGAAATTTAAAAAAATTGAATTGGTGATTTTATTTTGTAAAAAAAAAAAGGAGGAAAAGTCCCTCACTTTTGGAAAATACAAAGATCGATTTAACTGATACAGAGAAAGTTTACAAGGACAAAACTAAAATTCAGGACATTTATCAGGACAAAACACTTGAAAAAAAAAAAATCTTCGTTCTTTTTACTATTCTAAATTATATGAGCTGTCTGAAATATAGGGACCACAATCTCAGAGGGCTGGATAGGAAGGCATTAAAATGAGGGACCTTGACACACCTCCAACTGGTTTGACTAAGCCAAGGGGACCATCCAGTAATTGATTTTCAGTTAAACCACAAGAGTAAATGTATTTGCTGTGGCATATGATACGATGCTGCCAATATAAATGGTGGAAAAACGTTGTCGGTTCTACCTGTTGATATCGATATAAAGTAGTTCGCAAACATAGCTGTATATAAAGCCAAACATAAAATAAGCAGGAAGTCCCTATTATCAGTACCCAGCTGTTTGCAAGCATTTAAATACAGCCAAAGATGACGATCACTGGAAATAAAAGTCCCTATTATGCAGAATAAAGTTAAAACAAAGGTCTCCTTCGACCAAGAAATATAATCAAGGGAACAGGTTGATGGATAAGATTAGGACAAAAATAAAAGATCAAAAACCATATCTCATTGTTAGATAGAACGTCATAATTTACAGAGTACTACAAGTGAAGCAGAATTTACATCAGATGAAAGCCTAATCTTGCATTGATACACACAATGGACAATGTTATTGAATAAATCAAGTAAAGAAAGTACTTTATATTTTTGTTATAAGTAGTAAAGAAAGTACTTTTGTTCCAGCAGTGCTGTAAGATTACTGCAAAAAGAGCAAGTTTCTGGTCTTGAACATTTGTTGTTTGTGAGTTGTGTGAAGAGGAAAAGACTCTTCTGCTAAATGAGAAGGTACGGACAATTCCTGAATAGAAAATCGAATGAACTGTAGTGAAAGTATGTACCAGAAATCATGAATAAAACAAATTATCAGAACACTACAGGACTCGGACATTAAGGACACCACAGTGGCAAAAATCACAGCTAACAGCTAAAGATATATTCATGCATGAACCAAATATAAAGCTACTACGATAATTAAGAACCCACATACTGCCTCGTTGTGATGATGGAGGTTGCGTTACCAAAGATAAATACTATTGAAAGCCTTACCGCAAGTGATACCATCACATCTCTAGTCAGTTCTGGCTCATCTGTTAGTTCCTAGCTCATCATCACATAATATTGGAAAAGTAATGGTGTATGATTAGAGAACAGGTCCGTTAACATCCAAGAGAAGGCATACAGAAATACCAACAGGAAAACATTGAGCATAACAAATTCCACGCTCAACTTGCTGATAATTCTTCTGTACTTCAGTGGGTGTTAGTTGTCACCAGAACACATGCAAGATTTTCCAAGTATGGCTGACTTTTATACCGTGCAGAAGATCATAATGCACAAATAAAGAATATTACTGATTTTTTATATTCTCTCTCAATGCTCCAATTGTGGATGAAGCAATCATTTCCACAAAAATATAGAAAAAGTGTGCACCGATTCAAAGAACTTTAGCAATGCATGATACCAAGTTCAAGCAGCAGGTACTACAGCTTCGCCCTTATATCCAACTCAAAGAAAATATATTGACACTTAATATATATGATAGAGAACTTCAAAGTATTATACTGTTAATATGAAGCATTGCCATTGAATGTCCATATTTTTCTCTGGGGTGCCACCTACCAGGGAAGGATGGGCTGGATACCACCATCTAGGAAAATCCAATAGACACTGAGCCATAACAGGTTGTTGCTAAATAGAAAAGTTTGTTAATAGATATTAATTGAGCAAGAAAGCTCGCACATCCATGAGGAATGCATCTCTTTTGTATGTACAGAAATTCTGAATATTTTTCAACCCTTATATAACAAGTAATCATCAATGGTATACCATTTTGGATTGATTTGGCGATGGGACATTGAATGTGAAAGCTGCTTACAGACTTACAGTCAACAACCCAAAGAGATTAGTATATCAGCCATATTATACCAAAAGTAATGAAGCTTCTCCAGATGCTATGTACACAATAAAGTAGTTGCATCCTTTAATAAAAGTAAGAAGCTGTCAGCAGATGCAATGAAAAAGACATACCATGCCTTAGGGAAGTAGCTAGTAGCAAATGATAGAAAAGCTCAAGACTTAATTAAAAGATCTTGCAACAAATAACTTTAAAAAATGCTGCACCACATCCTTTAATCTCGAGCTTATGGATCATTTTATGTAAAAAGAAAATATGGTACATCCTTATGAAGGAATCTCAAAGATAACTAAAGCCTATTAATGCAAAACTTCAACTACTAACGATATTGAAGAAGACCAACAGTTGATACTATAGGTGAACTTTTGCTTGCATCCCTGCCAATCAAATTTAGCAAAAGGCTCAGTCCACCACACGAATAAGAAGTATGGACAAGTAATAAATTGAGGGGACCATGACATATAATAAATATAACCATTCAAAACAATTTATATTGAAGAAGACCAACAGTTGATACTATAGGTGAACTTTTGCTTGCATCCCTGCCAATCAAATTTAGCAAAAGGCTCAGTCCACCACACGAATAAGAAGTATGGACAAGTAGATAAATTGAGGGGACCATGACATATAATAAATATAACCATTCAAAACAATTTATAGACTTGACAGCAGGATAAACAAGCATCCTCAGAGGAATCTCTTCATGGTTAAATACTTCAACGATTATAGCCCATAAAATTAGTCATTCAGGTCGACTCGCACCAAGCTAAATTCCTATGTAATTCAATCTAAATCTTCCATCTGCTGCCAAAAAGTTCTCTCTATATTTCAGTTTGGACTCTAATATGTTCCATAGAAAGGTAAGAGAGGAAACAAAGATACACGATGCATGCTACCATGTATATCAGGCTTTGATGAAGATGTTTAATTCCCTCGTTAGTAAATTGTTATAGAGGATAAAGGTCACAAATGAAGGAGCGTCAATCTGTGAAAGACGAAGCAGGTTTCTTGAAGAAGAAAGGCAAGACTTTGAATTCTGGAGATTAAACCAGACAACAGTATCAACCCAGTTGGCTCTCACCTACTAACCCATTCCGGCCAGCTCTTTCCAGGGAGGGGAAGAAGCTCTGTTATCCCCTCCCCGGACCACCATTTCCCTTCAACTTCTTGGAAAATCCTTATCGGAAAATCCTTCAAGAGCCACTCAATTTGGATCTTCAATCCATATTGGAATAATAAGTGTAACACCCCGCTCATAAAGACATTCTTAGAACTTTCAGGAAGCTAGTGTGCTATTAAACTTGAACTTAAAAACTTTTCTTTTTAACAACACGCCAGATGCGAAAGATTCCATAAATAAAACAAATTTTAATAAATACTTAAAATCCAAAATAGAGTTTGCGGAAGCACTTATTTAAAAAAATACGAAAGTCTCATGTGCTTATCAAAATAATTATTTAAACCTTAAACCATAAAACTAATCATAGTATAATCTGTCTAGGCCTCTGCCTCGCCTCACGGGGTCAAGTCCTGTCCTGCAGTCTCATCCTCATAAATGTCATCATCTAGGGTGGTTTAAAAATATAAAAATATACAAAAATGATTCGAATACTCAGTAAGTAACACATCATACAGTAAACATAATAAACATAAGGTTTCTTGAAAAACATGCATTCTCATAATTACATACATAAATAACATAAACATGAACTTATCTTTCAGTTATCATAAGCCGATACCCATTGTTGACCCCCGTGAGTTAGGGATAGTGAATCTAAGTAGATTCCGATTCCGTCCGTGGTCGCGGGTTGTGGAATCCATACATAAGGAAGATATATTGGGTGTACTACCAGCATGTACGACCTGACAATGCAATATGCCCATAACATAGGTACCGACTTCATATCATAACATAGGCCGTTACATATCTTATCATTCATACTTCATCATAATCATACTTGCATACTTGTCATATCATATATTTCAAAAGAAATCGCATGCATATTTGTCAAATCTTGTCATATCATATCATAGATTTCAAATGAAATTACATTCTTTCATAAATTTCCGTGATACATGTTTCTTCACATAAAATCATGATTTTTCATAAATATTTTGATGCATAAATCTTCACATAAAATCATGCATGGCTTTTCATAAATATTTTAATCTATAACTTTCACATACAATCATGTCTTTTCATAAATCTTTTGATGGATAACTCCTTTCATAAAATCATGAATTTTCATAAATAATTTAATGCATAATTATTCACGAAAAATTATGGATTTTCATAATTTTATCATAACTTGGGTACATAAAAAGGGGCTCCCAATGGAGGGCATACATGCATAATATTTTTATAAAAGACATGCCGTTTACCGTACATACTTGTAAGGGTATGACCATGCTACTTATCTCGTAGCGCTAATCCAATATTTCCAAGCGCGATTGATTTCCTATAAGATAGGCACGTAGCTTACGTCAATTTTTACTTAAACATGTACCTCGTAATTAAACCTGAAATTCCAACTTAATCTATATTTCGATAAACCTTGATCATTCATAACTCTAAAATCACATTTGACTCCGTAATATTGAAATTAGTTCTGTATATCTAGAGTTTATATGAGGTTTGGTCAATTTTTCTAAAATAGTCTAAACTTTGATCCGTAACTCTCTTAAATCAATATATATATATATATATATATATATCCCAATAAGCCCAACACATAAATCTGTCCGTCCATTTATAATAAGTCTATATTACCTACACAGTACACCATGACTTACGTAATTACTACAACCTATAACTTAAAGGAATGGGACTTAATAGGTTGATCCCACAAGGGAGGGGGACGTACTGCCTTTATCACAGAGAGAGAGAGATCACTTACAGAGGAAGATTAGAGCTTGGACGTCCGTGGCTTACGATGGGTTCTGGGTGGTTGGTCGGTGGCTCAAGATGAGTGAGGTGGGTTGTCTAAGGCAATGCAACTGTGGTGAGAGGCGGAGGAGTGAGAAAGAATAGAACACGGCGTGAGGGAGAGGGAGGACCCACCGTGAGGCTGTGAGAGGCTTGCGACAGAATGGGGGTGCCGCATAGCCCTTGGCGGCGGTTTCTGTGGGGTCTCGACGTGGAGGAACTCTCGGTGAGGGTGGAGTGCAGTGGCTTACGTTGGGGACGTACGTGCTCTGTTTTTAGGGGCTAAAAACAGGGGATTATGATACATTGTTGGGCGTGTAGGGCAACCCGTGCGGTGGTCGCTGGCAGAGAGAGGCACTGGTCGAGGTGCTTGCCGCACAGTGCATAAGAAGGAGGTGGTGGCTCGACGTGGTGCACTGGTCGTGCATGGAGATTGTTTGCTGCGAGAGAGGAAGGAGCCTGAGGAACGGGTTGAACGTTTGTTTGTTTTGAGGGTAGGGGAGTGGTAGCAGTTGAGTGGGGACCGTGAGCTATGAGGGAGGAAGTGATGGTGGGTGGTGCCGTGTGGGTGGTCTGCGAAACACTAAAAAGCGAATGGGGTTGTACCGTGTGACAGTGCTTTGATGCGTGAATGGAAGACTCACGGTGGAGGACTTGGGGGCCTGGGCGTGCTGCGTGTTGTGTTTGCTAGTTCCGGTCTCTTAACTTAGGATGAATGTGCCAATGTGGAGTTGTAGACTGTAGTCCTATTAGGAGAGCCCTATTGGGTGAATTTTAGCGGGCGTCTGAGACGTGCAAGGTTGAGGTTTATAGAGGAAAACAGTTAGGGGTTTATTATGAAGAGGAATCTAGAATGCCAATACTATTTGGAGTCTAAGGCTAGTTTGGGTCTCTAACTTATTCTAATTCATCTCAACTCATCATTACATATTTTTTAAATTTTAATACAAAATATAATAAACAATTTAACTTTTTCAAATCTCAAAACAACTTTAATATTAAAAAATAATATTCTAATAGAGCCTTAACTCTAGGTTCAAATAAATAAACTTATCCGATAAATTCTTTTATGGATTTTAACTCATTTATTAATTCTAATAAAATTATCTATAATTTATTCTTAATAATATAGAATCGAGTCGTTAGAATAAATCTAGCCAGGCAAATGATCACTCCCATCCATATAACCCTAAAACTCTTTTTCCATAATAAATAAACGAAATTGAAATTCTCATAAAGTGTAATTCTTACCTGTGAATTTCACGGCAAATGATTTAGAAGTCCCCCGTAAAAAAACATAATAAGTCTAGCAAAAAAAAAAAACATACCTGTCCACTCCCCCACTGACTATGCCAAGAGAAGCACCTGCACATGCACACCAAATGCCGACAGCCCAAAATGCTGCACAGGCCTCGCCAATAAGCACCAAACAGCTCTAGATAGCTCCGATAGTTTGAGAAACTATCACCCACAAGCAATACAAACTATCGCAGGCCACAAATCACTCACAGAATGTGCCGACAACCTCATAAATCCACAATACACTCTTTGGAAACAGAGTGCCGATAATCACCTCTACAGACGGCGCCGAAATGCATACCAGAAGCAAGAAATTGACACAAACACAACCGAGATGCAGAACCCAACCAGGAACTACAACAGAGAGCGCCGACAGCTTCCTGGGAACCAGAAACACGTAACTTGGAGCACCAAAATGGTGCTCCAGAAACCAGCAACAAATGGTGCCAAAATCCCCAAAGACAGAAAAAAAATTTTGAAACAGGCAAGAGTCACGAACCGTGCTCTTGATACCATGTCAAAGTACTAGGGAAACCATAAAATACAAAGAAAGCTTTTTGGAAAAACTGGCTCTATCAATTCAACACGTCTCCTTATCAACGTAAAATCAAAATATACAAGGAAATTAGATAATATGCTATACACGGGAAAATCTAACTAATTCCTAATATTCAGCTAAAACTGTTCATCTGGGCTAGATTTTTTTTTTTCTGGTCCGGTCCGGAACCCAGATAACCGGATTCCGGTTACGGGTTTCAGCCCGGAATAAATCCGGGCTGGTTTTCGCTTTTTTAAACTCGGGCTTATCCGGCCTGGATGCAGTTTTTACACTTGGGTACTAGGTTTAATATAAAAGCATCGTTATTCGTCATAGACTTGAGAAACCCTAAGAGCCCAGCCCCCCGCCCGTGAATCACACTCTCTGCCTCTCTTCCCTCTCTCTCTCTGCTCTGCGAAGTTACGTCTCTATCCCCCCAATTCCTTTCTCTCATCTGCTCTCTCTCACTTTGCTCTGCGTTTGATGCCCTAGCCCCTTCCGAAATCACTCTCAAGTCTCATCTGCTCTCTCTCTCTCTCTCTGTGCTCTGCGAGAGAGAGACAATCCGTCATGCTCTCTCATCTCTTTGTTGAAAGCAAACATCCATACTTACTTTCCTTTCCATCGAATTCGCCATTGTACTTCTCAAAGCAGTCAAGTTTGGTGCAGCATCAGCCGATGCGGCTTTCAAACAAAGTATAGCAATGATTGTATAAAAAAAACACCTTTATGGTAGTTCCCTCCTTGACTCCGTTGAAGAATCTGAGCCTAAACCATATGATAATAGGTGGTGTATGAATCCCACCTTAGGAATGAGAAGTTTTTGCTCTTTATAGGATTCCAATTGGGGCTTTAATTGTATTATTGACTAGTCCTTTGGAGTATAGGTCAAAATGGTATTTGAGATTACCTCAACTAGAAATGTGGGACTTGAGCTGTGTCACCTATGACGGGCAGGACCGACGAGGACGTCAGGAATTTAAGGGAGATTGTGATACCCCATAGGATAAGTAAGGGTAGGTGGTGTATAGGACCCCACATTACTTGGAAATGAGAATTTTTTGCTCTTTATAATGTTTCAATGAGACTCTAATTGTATCATTGACTAGTCCTTTTAAAATTTAGGTCAAGTGGTTTGGACTTTCTATTGTGGCATTACAATGTGAGCCTAGACTATTTTCTGGCTCCATGGGCCCTTTTTTTTTTTAAATTTTCATGTCTTGTATTTGTTGTAAGAAGATATTTTTTCAGGCCCACCCTCTACTTTTGTATTTCTCTTTTAAATTTAATATAATCTTTACTAAAAAATAGAAAGATGTGGAGCCAATGATGCCACAAGTAATGGTGGCATTGAGAGTATGGAAAATGATTTACCCACAACATTTTGTACAACACTTTGTACAACAGTGTTATAAAGTAGGGATATTTTTGTAAAATACTGTTACTTTTATAAGATGATTTACAAAAACACCCCTACTTTATAACAGTGTTGTACAATATGTTGTACAAAGTGTTGTGGGTCTATCAGTACTCTTGAGAGTATAGATGGGAATGGGTGGTAATGATTGCAGTGAAGATGGTGGCAGTAGTGGCAGCAGCTCATTTGATAAAAACAAATGTAAGCTAGAGGTAAACCATTAGCAGAACAAAACGAGGTAAAACCAATGATGCCATTAGTTATGATGGCATTGAGTGTATAGATGGGAATGGGTGGCTATGATTACCGTGAAGATGGTTGCAATGGTGGCAGCAATTGCTATGGCATCAAAACATGGTTGCAGGGACCATGTTGGTGATTCAACGAAAAGCAATAGCCAGGAAGTGGAAACCATAGTAGTGAAAGTGACGAAGCAATAATTTTGATGATAGAAAAGTGGAGAAGGTGGACGCAACAGCGATTAAGGTAGCACAATAATGGTACTGCCGGTGGTGGGTCCTTGGTGGTTACAGTGTTTGTAATATCAGAAATGACAGCAATGGCGGTTGTGGTGATCATACGCCAGTTCGGAGGCACAAAGTTGCGGGGTAAACAGTGAAAATGGTGACTACTGCTATATCTAAGGGAATCACCACCTAGCAGTGCCAGTGTGGTGACAACAAATTTGAGCTCTCAAGGCCCTCGCAGAGTGGTTATTGGCATTTTGGAGGAATTTTACCAAACAGTTGGTGCGCTATACGGCTTTGGTTCCATTCTTTAGGGGTGAAAAAACGATTAAACAGACACCAAACAATTGACAGCCATGAATTGACGTAATAAGAAGAAAAAAAAAATACCACTTAGAATTCCATAAAACCTAGAGCTGGATGTAGCAGCCTTAGAGAAGTTAATTGTACCAAGAAAATGCTGCAAATTAGATACCTGCCTTTCCCGATTANGACTGTTCATCTGGGCTAGATTTTTTTTTTTCTGGTCCGGTCCGGAACCCGGATAACCGGATTCCGGTTACGGGTTTCAGCCCGGAATAAATCCGGGCTGGTTTTCGCTTTTTTAAACTCGGGCTTATCCGGCCTGGATGCAGTTTTTACACTTGGGTACTAGGTTTAATATAAAAGCATCGTTATTCGTCATAGACTTGAGAAACCCTAAGAGCCCAGCCCCCCGCTCGTGAATCACACTCTCTGCCTCTCTTCCCTCTCTCTCTCTGCTCTGCGAAGTTACGTCTCTATCCCCCCAATTCCTTTCTCTCATCTGCTCTCTCTCACTTTGCTCTGCGTTTGATGCCCTAGCCCCTTCCGAAATCACTCTCAAGTCTCATCTGCTCTCTCTCTCTCTCTCTGTGCTCTGCGAGAGAGAGACAATCCGTCATGCTCTCTCATCTCTTTGTTGAAAGCAAACATCCATACTTACTTTCCTTTCCATCGAATTCACCATTGTACTTCTCAAAGCAGTCAAGTTTGGTGCAGCATCAGCCGATGCGGCTTTCAAACAAAGTATAGCAATGATTGTATAAAAAAAACACCTTTATGGTAGTTCCCTCCTTGACTCCGTTGAAGAATCTGAGCCTAAACCATATGATAATAGGTGGTGTATGAATTCCACCTTAGGAATGAGAAGTTTTTGCTCTTTATAGGATTCCAATTGGGGCTCTAATTGTATTATTGACTAGTCTTTTGGAGTATAGGTCATGTGGTTTGGGCCTTCTATTAAGGTGTTACAAATGGTATTTGAGATTACCTCAACTAGAAATGTGGGACTTGAGCTGTGTCACCTATGACGGGCGGGACCGACAAGGACGTCAGGAATTTAAGGGAGATTGTGATACCCCATAGGATAAGTAAGGGTAGGTGGTGTATAGGACCCCACATTACTTGGAAATGAGAATTTTTTGCTCTTTATAATGTTTCAATGAGACTCTAATTGTATCATTGACTAGTCCTTTTAAAATTTAGGTCAAGTGGTTTGGACTTTCTATTGTGGCATTACAATGTGAGCCTAGACTATTTTCTGGCTCCATGGGCCCTTTTTTTTTTTAAATTTTCATGTCTTGTATTTGTTGTAAGAAGATATTTTTTCAGGCCCACCCTCTTCTTTTGTATTTCTCTTTTAAATTTAATATAATCTTTACTAAAAAATAGAAAGATGTGGAGCCAATGATGCCACAAGTAATGGTGGCATTGAGAGTATGGAAAATGATTTACCCACAACATTTTGTACAACACTTTGTACAACAGTGTTATAAAGTAGGGATATTTTTGTAAAATACTGTTACTTTTATAAGATGATTTACAAAAACACCCCTACTTTATAACAGTGTTGTACAATATGTTGTACAAAGTGTTGTGGGTCTATCAGTACTCTTGAGAGTATAGATGGGAATGGGTGGTAATGATTGCAGTGAAGATGGTGGCAGTAGTGGCAGCAGCTCATTTGATAAAAACAAATGTAAGCTAGAGGTAAACCATTAGCAGAACAAAACGAGGTAAAACCAATGATGCCATTAGTTATGATGGCATTGAGTGTATAGATGGGAATGGGTGGCTATGATTACCGTGAAGATGGTTGCAATGGTGGCAGCAATTGCTATGGCATCAAAACATGGTTGCAGGGACCATGTTGGTGATTCAACGAAAAGCAATAGCCAGGAAGTGGAAACCATAGTAGTGAAAGTGACGAAGCAATAATTTTGATGATAGAAAAGTGGAGAAGGTGGACGCAACAGCGATTAAGGTAGCACAATAATGGTACTGCCGGTGGTGGGTCCTTGGTGGTTACAGTGTTTGTAATATCAGAAATGACAGCAATGGCGGTTGTGGTGATCATACGCCAGTTCGGAGGCACAAAGTTGCGGGGTAAACAGTGAAAATGGTGACTACTGCTATATCTAAGGGAATCACCACCTAGCAGTGCCAGTGTGGTGACAACAAATTTGAGCTCTCAAGGCCCTCGCAGAGTGGTTATTGGCATTTTGGAGGAATTTTACCAAACAGTTGGTGCGCTATACGGCTTTGGTTCCATTCTTTAGGGGTGAAAAAACGATTAAACAGACACCAAACAATTGACAGCCATGAATTGACGTAATAAGAAGAAAAAAAAAATACCACTTAGAATTCCATAAAACCTAGAGCTGGATGTAGCAGCCTTAGAGAAGTTAATTGTACCAAGAAAATGCTGCAAATTAGATACCTGCCTTTCCCGATTAGTTGCAGCAAATATCACTGTCGCTGTAACTTGTAAAAGTTTCAGCCATCCTACTAGTCTGCTTCACCCTTTGCGGTTTTACCTTTTCGGCCTCATCGGTTAGTATGATTTTGCAGTATTATTTAACAGTTTTCCTGGAGAGGAGCCAAAAAAATTTACAATTCTTTGGACAATCTTGTTTTAAAAAATAAAACGATGACATTTATTATTTATATAAAATAATAATATTTTTATGAATTATTTTATAAAAATATTCATAATTTAAAAGATAATTATATCAAAAGTTATAAAAAAATATATATATGTACATCATTTTTCCAAAATTCAAGCAATATGAAGGAAGAAAAAAAAAACATAACCTCAAAATTTAAGTTTAGGGAAAAAAACCAGAGAGAGAAATTAAGAAAGCATAGAATTTCAAGTGAAAAATAATGTTTTCAGCACTTTTTAGATTTCATTGCAAGGTAAGTGAAAGTTCTTGACACAGCAATATAATACTACGTACAGTCCCTATTTAGAAATTATATTGCAAGTCTATTTAATTTTATCTTTAAATTTTTTAAAATTACAATAATATCCTTATTAAAATGGTCATTTTTTTCATTTAATAAAATGCTTGCACATATAATCTCTATTTGGGGACTACAAATAGAATTTCTCTCTCATTAAATATAGCTTGCACGAGCTAATGACTAATCTACCCCTTTCTAGTTTCTATGTCTCTTGGCCGACATGGTATCAATTTATGTATCAATTTTTTTCATTAAGTTTTTTGTGATTCAAGATGTGTCACTACCACATGGTGCCAAATAGTTTATTAAAAATTATATATATATTCAAAATAAAATGGCGTTCGAAAACATTAAAAAAAAAAAAGGACCAAAATCTTAATTTCCCTCTATTTTTTTTTTTTTTTTTTTGTATTTTTTTTTTTTTTTAACAAATAACCATATATATGTGATACGCGTTGACAAAATGAAAGATATAACTAAGATCATGGCATAATATATATATATAGCATTTGTCTTTTCATAAAGAATATTTTCTCTCCTTTGAACCCTTGTGGATATAAGTCATATATATTGTCAAACCGCTTATTTATATTATCTCAAGTTTTTTTTCAATTAAGTTCATTTATCTTCTTAGATTTGTGATTATATGATTATTCCTTGATCTCCATGCCACTATCTTCCAGGCATTCACCATTGTTAACTGTCGCGCCCAATAGCCAATATCAGTCATCCAGTTTTAAAGATTGTACTTAAAAATTCCAAGTATGTAATATATATATATATGTAGCATTATTATATGATTATAACTCTTCCCTATTTCTTTTTTACGCGCGAGTACTATTCAATAGCAAAGGGAGGAAAGGAAAATCAGTTCATAAATATTTTTAAACTATATATTGGGAATCGGAATATTTTTAAGACCGTGGTGCATGGAGATGATCTACGTGGACTTTAATTTATAGATCACACCCAGGTTTCCTTCTTATTATAATTTGTATGGAAAAAAAAAATGAAAAATCTTAAAAGTTGTATGACTAGAGAGATTGCTATGTTCGGCAAGTGAAGTAACTTCATTACTATTTATTACTATTTATAAAGTACAGTACTTCATTTCATTATTATCGATAAACTATTTATTATTATTTTACTAATATTCATTATTATTTACTGATGATTAGCCCAACATTCAAACATGCCTAAAACAAGAATGCAGGCGCTGTAGCAATTGAGTGGTCCACAGTACTACTGGGTGGAATGAACATTAATCGTATACGGCTTGTCAAGCAAATGAGACAACAAAGAAAAACACGAAGACTATATCCCAACTACCAATTAGACAGGCATGGAGCTTGGCCTCATCCGCATGCAACAAAATAAGTACACGAGGCAAAGTTCTCCGGCCGGCCTGTTCTCACGCAACAGTTTGACATATACATACATAAATATCTATAAAATACGTATAATGTATGTCTCATGCACGCGTGGTTCCAAAGTAATAAATACATTATCATCTATGTTGTTTAATTACCTATATATGATCTTTTGTAATCATCCAAGACAGGATCAGGAGTTGTTTCTTTTCTCTTGTTAATTAGAAAATGAAGGCCGGGAAGTACGTACTGCAGATAATGATAAAATTACGCAGATTTCTGGGTCTTCTTCCCAGCTAGCTAGCTGCCTGTTCTTTCTGGGTAGAGATCATAAATTAATTACTGTTATCTTAAGCAAATAAAGAAGTGAACATTATATATATATATATAGGCGTGGAGTGATGGCTCAACAGCTAGCAATTGGGACAGTATAATCATGAACACTTTATCATTAAGCCATAATTAAATAATAAAATTAAGGAAAAAAGGTATATACAAACTTATCATGATAGCCATGCAAGTCGACATTCGTTTAATTTCAACTTTCAGGTTAACAAACCAGGAGACAACTCATGCACAAACATGTCAGCAGGCCTCCCACAAAATAATCATTTCTTTAATTAATTTGCAGTTTCTTGTATTTTGAATACATGTTCCCTGCCAACATCCAAATTATTAAAAGAACGATATATGTATAGAAATCACAGATTCCACGCGCGCAGGTTAAGCTTGTCCCTCTCTCTCTCTCTACCGGTTATGCAGAGGATTAGCTCCTGTTGGCACACCTCTCTTATCTTCCAAAGTGACATTGCAAGAAACGTTGCGAGAAGAATCCAACTCGGGGAAATTTGAAAACCCACGAGCAACAGCAAGAAATCCATGGTTTACAACAAGCAGCAGAACCAGTGCTACTAGGACAGCAAGCACTTGAGTACCCATGATCACGACCGATATCAACCCAGATCTTGAACAACTCAATTACTAATTAGCAAAAATTCAGGTCATCGACCGGACGATCGAGATCAAACAGCTCTAATACGTACCAATTACGTAGTAGTTTCATACATAGCAGCTCTTATATATATATATATATGATGCTAGGCGCTCCACCTTTGCAGAAGTGAAGCATCATATTAACATGTACAGATCAGACAAGCATGCATTATATATATCTGGCATACCAATAAAATTGCAATTAACCAGCAAAATGAAGGGGGCCGGGGGAGCCTGGATGGAAGAGTATATATGTAAAGCAGCGCACGCAGACTTTTGAAGGAACGGGAAATCAGATAGAACCTGTGAATTTTGCAGATTGATCAGCTTCTCAAGTATATATACGATCTGATTATATATCGACAAGTTTCTTTGGGCATAAGTACATGCTGCTCTGGCTAAAGTTTGGAACCCAACAACCATGTATATATGGGAAGCCAGTTGAGAGAGATTATATACCAATATATATCTTGTCAGGCTAATAAGGTAACACTGCTGATCACCTGAGCCTAGAAATAATAATAATAATAATAATAATAATAATAATATAGTAACAGGACTCACCTGAGGCTCCAACGGTAGCACCAATCTGTAGACACCAAAGCTCTCTTGGAATTTGAAAAGGACCCGTATTTCAGAAAGACACTAGGAATCTGTTTTTAGGTTTATGTGCATGGAAAAAAATGATGAAGAAAACGAAATATCTATAACCAATATGCCCCACAAGAAGTCCCGTGTTTGAATGGTCCATCGTCCTTCTGGCTCTTCCCAGGGCCCTCAACATTAAAATAAAGAAATTTGATGGTGTATTCATGCAATAATAGAACAAAAAGATCTGGGGCATTATATGTTTATTGTTCCTAATTGAAATTTTAAAAAATAAAAAAATAAATAAAAAATAAGTATGGTGTGTGATATGTGAAGATGATAAGTAGCGTAGTTCAAATAACAATGCATAGACCATGTATAAATCAAATTGGACTCCATTGTTTTCTATGATGGGCTTTAAGCCCAATCCACAATGCCTAATACCAACATCCATTTACTTCATGACTTGGGTGAGCCTTAGCTTTCGGGCTTCTTAATCATCACCACCTAAGTTAAATAACAGTGACAAATGTTTTTATGCTATACCCGAAATGGGATTTTGCATTCATTGCACCATTAAACTATTGCAAACTAATAAATTACACCATCAAATTAACATTTCTAATCTTAATGGTCGAATCTTAATACATAACTTAAAGTGTTTGTATTTTTTTTTTTTTTTTATATATATATAGTTTTAAGTGCATAATGTGTTGATAGTACTATAAATATGCAAATCGCGAAATAATTTTGGAGTTTAAAATATATGAAAAATGGTTGTTGCAACCACTTGGTCTAAACGCCGTGCAACCGGCGTGCCTTTTGATAAAAAAGAAGCAGGGCTTGCGTCCACCACTCTTACCATGCTTCACTTGCAACCCATGCACATGACCCTTTCCTCGTAACCATTTTTGCGCTCTCTCTCTCTTTCTCGATTCCTTTCGATTTCTTTCTTTTTAAGTGCTGAGATTTTCTCTTTTCTAGATTCATTTTCTTTCAGGAAGAGAAAATCATGGCAGGTTTTTCTTATTCTTCAATGGATGTCATTGAAATGATGGTGCGTATGGTTTGTGGGGTTCTAAATCTGTCTGCAGGAGTTGGTGTTGCATGTTTCTCATTTTCTTTTTCGATGAGCCCAAAACCAAGCTTCAACACTACTATTTTGTTCTTTGCTCTGCTACCAACAACACGCACCGACGATCTTCCTTCAAAAGATCATCCGCACTGGAAACGTAAGTACTGCTTAGAGAAACCCACTTTGATTAGCCCCCACAACACTGTTGAGTATTCTGTGTATCTTGCCTTGCTGCTACATTTTGTTATGGCCTTCCTCAAGTGCCTTGGATTGATAATTAGACACAGACCCAGTTATGCGATTGTTGATCATCAAGACCTAGATGAGAATCGGGCTGCCAATGGGCACGAGCTTGATGATGAAAAGCAGAAGGATTCTGGTTCCATTCGGAGATTCAATTGGGACGACATCAAGAGATTCACCATGAAAACAAGCTCGTGATGAGAGCAAGCATTGAAAAAGGAAGGCTCTTTCTTTCTTAAGCCATTATTTTCATGTTTTAAATCTTGATCTAGGTGAAAAGGAATGTTTTTTTTTCCTTTTTTTCTTTCTTTCTTGGACAGTTTTGTGAATGATGTTGAAACTCCATTCAAACTTCAGTGGCCTCTAAAGTCTTCCAGTACGAATGCTACTATTCAACCATTTGCAAAATTCTCATTAATTAAATCTCAATTCAAGAGTAGATATGCCATGTTTTATTTGAATGTTTGTCTGAAGTGGAAAAGTGCTCCCTCCCCTCCCACTAGCACCCCCTCCCACGAAAACGACGACAGAAACCAAAGCTCTGTTTTTGTTTAAAAAGATATATCGGCTAACATGGCATAAAGCCATGTCAGCCGATAACCCAGACGGTTTCCCACCGCTGGTTGTATGTGGAAGAATTGAAAATACAAAAAATCTTTCAATTTCTTATTATTTACACAATTTACACGCATCATTTTTTTTAATTTTTTATTTTTATCAAATATTTATTATATGAATAATGAATAGAAATTTTGTAATAGTTTAAAAGAATAAATTTAAAAAAAATTAAATATTAAAAATTTTAAAAATTTAAAAAAATATAAAATATAAAGTTTAGTAAAAATTGTGCGGCAAAACTCTTAAAAATATATTCATTTATAATCTCAATAATCCATGCAATCGGATAATATTGGGCCCAGTTGTGGATTTTTTTATTTTTTTTTGAATAGATCCAAGTATGCGGCCAGTTGTGTTGCCAAGCTACGTTATTGTCCGCTCCAATATAGACTAAACAAAGGTAAAATCTTGGGCCGTCCGTACGTTATCTTTTGGGCTTACAAATCACCGTCCCCACCATTTATGCCACTACATGGGCTGTCACTGGCTTGGGTTCCATCTACTTCTTAGCCTTAGGCCCACACATTTATGGTCGACAAAGACTCCTCACATGAGGTGGTCGAAAACAAAAATAGTGAGGTGTTTGTTCTATTTGAGTCGCTTTTTAAAAAAAAATATTATTAAATTTTGGTTCTACTACCTTTCATCAAGTTATGTTAATAATTTGAAGTTCCTATTACAAATATATAATAATTAGATAGTCTTATACACTATACAGTGCCGTACAGAAAAGAAAGTTTCGAACATCATTTGCATCTAAGTTATTAGATAAATGCTTAAAAAGATTTTATAAAAGTATATTCATAAATTGACGTGGTTTGATATGGTACATCAGATTGTAATACCGCGTTTATTGTAAAATAAATATAATATATCACATGAAGCCATGTAACTAAGTTTGTGAATTTATTTTTATGAAATCTCTTTATAACTATTTTAACTCTCGAGTTATTATCTTTGCGGTGATCCAATATATCCAAAATGTACTGTGTTCCATCGGAATCAATTTAAACGTTTATTTTTAATAGGGCCATTTTTTTTATTAAAAAATGTATATATAGGAACGTGCATACCCTAAACTTATTCACCATCAATGATTGGTTAATTTGGTTTTTCGGATTTAGGACTAGTTTAGATAGTAGAATATTATTTATTATTTTATTTTTATTTTTCACATATCTTTCACTATTATTCAATATTCTATCATTATTTTTTTATTACTATTCACAAAATATCTGAGATCATCTCACTACCCAAACATAACCTTATTTATCAGAATAAGAGGCTTAGGTAACTCACTTATGTCGTGCGTAAGTTTCACTCACCGTCGCGTCTAGGGAAGTTTTTTGCCATCACATGCAGTACCGGCGGGATCAGTGACATTGACTCTTCGGAACCCGAGCTTCCATTCCTCTCCAGGTGTGGCGCGTGTACTGCACGCTCCGCCACAGACAGTGGTGGCCCTTCGCCGACAATTCATCTCAGTTTCTGATTGCTTTCCTATGTTCCCACTTTTCCTAATCAAAGATCGAGTGAAAGTGGATGAAGTTCTTTCCAGTCAGTCCAAACCAACATGTTGCAGCACACATCCTTTTACTACGGCTTCTAGCTATAGTTTTATAGTCTGATCAGCAGACTATGTAAAAACTGTCACCAAGCGGTCTCCCCTTGTAGGAACTGGGTGGGAGTTATTTATTTGGCTCCAAAATTATTTTTATTTTATGTTGTAATATGTTAATTTTGAAAAGACTGTAGGAGATTTTCACTCCAAACTTATATCTTATAACTGTTAGTTTGTCTATCAATGCTTTATTTGCGAAGAAAAAAAAGAGGCTTAGGTAACTTAAATCAAAGAGGCTTATGATCTAGTCATTAATGTTGTTTATTAATAGCCTCAATTATTTCATATATCATTCGGTACTCTTAGGTCGGCTTTCCAGTAAGAAATAGCCTAATTATTAATTTCATGCCTGACTAAATATTCTAGTTACCTGGATGCATGTATGGACTTTAATCGATCCAACTAGAATCCAACTATAAACCTATATAATTGATCACGCCAAGTACATGAACAACAGTTCATTAGCTAGCTCCTATATATATATATCATATAATTAATAAACCCAATTACGTCCTATACATTATAATTAAAGTATATATATACAATTTAGTCAAATGGGTTATTTTTAATAATTTATTTGAGATTATTAATTTGTCAAAAAAAAAAAAGTCTGATTAATTAATTAACGTGATGGTATATATAATCATGTGGTCTCCAAAAGCAGCTGAGTTGCTTTCAACCAGCGTGAAAGACAATAGTAGATTAAACTAAACTAAAAAATGATGAAGAATAATGAATAAGATCAACGAATTAAACTCATGAGACAGGCCGACAAAGTAGCCAACATAAGACATGTGTCTTTTGTTTTTATGTTTTTCTTAAACATAATCATACGTGTGCGCGCACGTAAAGCAAGTCGATAATCATGAGGAAAAGGAGATAATTAAACAATCAAAATCTTTACTCTAAAGATCATCAGATTCATATATGTTTTCTAATGAATATTAATCCAACTTAGACCATCTATATATATCTTGAATTATATATTTTTTTTTAAAAAATAAGGGAAAAAAATATACATATATATAAGAAAATATATAACACAGCTTTAACACTTTCAAGCAGGGTTCAAAAACAAATAAGAGTGCTACTACACTGCCGCTCATATCTGCCTGCTAGCTCAAGTTACTGTTAGGTCAAAATCAACTTTTCAAATTTTTCAATTTTTTAATCATTTTTAAAGAATATAAAAAAATATTAATATACTAATATAATCTCTTCTTAACTATTACATAAAGAAAAAAATTTTAAAAAAATTAAAATATATGAGACGTTAAAATAAGGTGCCAAAGTAAATTATTTCAACAAATAACTACTAGCGATATATTAGGATTCAAAGGGGTTGAAGAGTTCAAATCATGACGATTATGATGGAAAAATGATGATGAAAGTGATAATATGATGAGGGAGAGTTTTCCGGGAAAGTCCCTCTCATTATTTATAATATAATTGGTCCACACCATTATAGAGTGATGTGTGGACTATAAATATATATATTTATATATATGATTATTATGGCAGTTTCGTCTCATCTCTTTCTACACATACATCGTCAATATTCATGCACTGTCAGCCCTAATCATGATGGCGTGCCTCTAACGTTTACATGCTTATCTTCTCTTACCCCCACCCTCTTGAAAGAAAATGAATCTGGGCCGCTCATTCTTGACTTCAGAAGATCTCAACCTAAGATTTTCGTCTCCGCCATTATAAGGTGATGGAATATCTGGCTTTTGAACAGGATGGAGATTACAAATTTTTAAGCAAAAAGCAAAGGGGTAGGACTTTGGGCCCACAAAATATATAGTCTGGTCTTGACTTTGATGGAAAAAAATAAAAATAAATCCCATTATGGAGATTTTGCGAGGAAAAAAGAAAGGAGAGAGAGCAAGTAGGAGATGGCCATTGGGACATCACGTGGGCTTTGGACCCACTAGTCCCCTCAAAGGGAAGAAGAGCATCTCACGAGACCATAACACACAATCCTCTCATCTTTTATCTGAATTTTTATACTTTCTTGAAGTGAATCATCCATTCCTTTCTTTCTCTACACGCCTTGACCACCCATTTCTTAGACCATAACTCTCTCTCTCTCTCTACACACAACAGAATCAGAGACAGATACTCGTGAGCTAACCTCTCATCCCCACACATTTACCCTCCCTATTACTTAATCATAACCTGCAACTGATTTATAACTATCCCATATAACTATCCCATCTTATTTTCTTCCTTTGAGTGACACTTCAAAAAAATGCATAAATTAATGTAGATGTGAATCACAACATACATACCTAAACAGAATATATAATATAAATTTATAAATTAATAATATAAATTTATTAAATCTATTTCACAATATCACGTATCACATCAAATCATATCAATATAACGTATCACATCAAATCATATCAGTTTATAATTTATTTTTTTATAATCTTCTTGTTGTTAAAATAATGAGTTAGACTTTTGTATCTTCCTCAAAGAAGTGTAATATATTTGAGCCAGATAATTAGGTTAGCTTTTTTTATAATTTATGTAGAAAGGACTCATGCAAAATCCTTCACTTTACCCTCCAAACCAAGTTATCATTCCTGATCATGATCATCTGATCTTTCATTTAGGAGGTTTAAAACACACAAATGAGTCTCACGTTCTCTATCCGTCATACATACATACATATATATACATACATACATATATATATACATATATATATATTTATATATACCCACCGATCAAACTGATGATCACAAACTACGTGAAATTAAGGATGGAAAAAAAGGGAAGTGTTTGAACTTTCAAACAAAAGGGAAAAAAATTAAAAACAAATAATAGTTTTCCCTTCATAGATATGATGTTTAACGATCGATTTACAGGCATATATATAATGGACAAAAAAAGGTAAAATTGATCAGTAAGTACTGCTATTTTCTACAACTTAATTACACTACTTTGACTACGTACGTACAATCCCTCGACCAAAAAAATATAGGGGTTATCAGGAGGATCTATTAATTTTTTCTCTAATCCTAACACCCTAACAAGCAGCAGAAGGATTGTTGAAGGGATTGTAGAAATGAGGCTTGGGAGCCATTGAGAAGGGGCTCTTGGAACCGACGTTTTCGCCGACACCGCCAATCCTTTCGCACGATGGGCACATGGTGAGGGTGGCTGCCGGCATATGCATGTACAAAGGTTGGGCTAGTTTCAGTGCCTTGAGTTCTTGTAGCTCTTTCTGAAGCTTCCTATTTTCATCTGTCAGTGTTTCGCAGCACTTTTTCAGGAACTCGCAGTCCACCTCAGTTTGCTTAAGCTTTGTCCTGCAAATATTAGAAGTAACCTCATTTATTTCTCATGGAACTTTGTGACTTGGAAAGAAAAAAGAAACATCTTGGAATTTTGAACTTTTTTATCCAGAAACTCATGAAGCCCGCTACTGTTATTCTATTTTAGGGTTAAGGATGGTATATATATAAATATATACCTGGCTCTCCTGTTCTGGAACCAAACTTCAACCTGCCGAGGCCGCAGATTTAACTGCCTTGCTAAAGCTTGCTTCTGCTTCTGTTAATTCAATCAGTATTAGTCTAAATAGCCATAACAAATCAACCGATACCCCTCAAAATATATAAGAATATATATATATAGAGAGGATCTAGAGAGAGAGAGAGATTAATTACAGGGTTGAGAGTGCTATGTTGCTTGAAGCTTTCCTCCAAAAGAGCAGACTGTTCCTTGGTGAGCCTAAGCTTCTTTCTTGCATTAGGACCATCTTCGTCTTCATCACTGACTCTTGAAGAGACTCTCTCTGCCTCAACTTCTTCACTGCTAAGGTCTCTCTCCCTCTTGACCCTACCACTAGAGAAGGATGAAACAGCGCTGTGAGGGGAAGCTTGTCGATACAAGTCTACCGATTGTTCACAGCCTTTGTTCACATCAATCTTTTTGGGGACTTGGTTAGAACCCTCACCTGAAAGACCCAAAGTCAAGGACAGCTCAAACTTATTTGGGGTCGTGAAGTTTGAGCAAGGTTTCTTTTGTACTACTTCCCTTGATGGAGTATTAATCTCTTGTGATGCTGTGAGGCCTAACCCTAGAACAAGGCCTGTATTACAAACATCATCAAAACCCATTTTGGTTTGCTAATAAAGAACAGCAAGCTAGACCTTCTGGAGAAGATACAATCTGTGTTTTGTGAAATGGGGATGGGAGATAATATGGTTGAAAGTTATGGAGCAAAAGGGTTATATGGAGAGGGGAAGAGAATGAACGAGAGTTTTGTGGGGGCATTGGGTGGGTGGGTGGCTATGATTATTAATCAAAGGTGAGAATGAGTATAGAAACGAATCTCAGCACTGGGAAATTATGAAAGTCCCCCTATCTCTCTTTACATAGGTTGACCATTTGAAACCCCCCCTAGTACCTATATACTACAGTTATCGCCACTATAATATATATATATATATATTAATATTACAAAAACTAAAAAGATCGCAAAAATAAAAGCCAACAGAGAAAGTTCTGTGTGTGTGTGTCATGAAATACTTGGAATCCTACAGTACTTCTAAATGCAAGTGGGAAACACATCAAGAGGATGATTCGCCAGCCCCTTCGCCACCCGTTAGCGTACCAAATTTAACTATTACTATTACGACCCACTTTCTCTTTCCTATGCTTCCTTGAGTGTAAAGTTCCACTTTACATGTATCAATTATTAGCTCACTTTTGCCTCGTTTTACTTATGTCCAAGCAGCCTGCCTTGATATTAATCATCTCTGATCTCTCTCTCTCTCTCTCTCTCTCTACCACTCTCTTTTCCTTTTTTTTTCTTTTAATTTCCTGAAGTTTCATCATGTAATTGCCAGGCCAAGTTTTCCCACTCATTTAAAGATTACTTAAGAGATTGCCAAAAAAGAAAAAGAGGATGCAAAAGCCATGATTGGATATTAATGAGTTCTTTTTTTATAACAGACCACATGATCTGTCTCCCACTGATCAATGCCCAATTCAACTAGCTAGCTAGCTAGAGAGATGGGTACCATGTCATGACCTTGCTTGATTACCAATATATATTGCATTCTTTTGATTAATGAGGATGGGTGGGCCGTTTCTTCATACCCATTATGAATATTGCTAGCTAGCTGAGACTAGAAAGAGATGTGCACTACCTCGAGTACTTACTTGTAATCAATCAGATTGGTGTGGCTTTTGGCTTCCTATGTGAGATGATGTGTGAAAAGCAAAGTAATAAATAAAAAAGGAAAGTAGGTAGATAACACCATTGGAGTTTCAAAGAGCGATAATGGTGCCAGAATATGATTCATCAACAAGAATTGAGGGATCTTTGCTTAACTAGAAAGTTGATGTGAAGTGCTTGGGACCTACTACTCTGTACACGAACAATGAGCACTTTCAATAATGCTTTGTCGGCGATGCTGATGAGAAGTTAGGTCACCCACAAAACATGATAAACCTAAAATAATCGAAGATCGAGAAAATAACAGCAATTACACCCACCATGCGCACACCTCTATCTCTATATTGATTCTCAAGCCTTAACTGTTAAGTATTATTTCTTCAGAATGAATAAAAAAGTACAATTAATATGTGGAAGGAGTAATTTTACCTCATACAGCATTAATTCTGCTTGGTACCCCAGACCCACTTGTCGATTAGATTATAGAGATCTATGATCTGCTCATAAAGTAATGGCCGTAATAGTGAGATATCCTTCCAGCCGTTCTCTTTTTAATTAATTATTGGACCAAATTAGGTTGCACTTTTCTACTCATCAAGAGAATATATAATAATTTATCCTCCTATATAATTAGCAGTATGAATAGCATGCATATATGTGTGCTTTGACCTTTTATATCTATAACCATTTTTATATTGAGTTGGAATGCTGCATCATGATCATCGGAAAGTGGAAGGAAACACCTAAATTACCTTCTACTTGATATCAAAGGATTTACCTTTTTTCCTTTTTAAATCTTAATTTCTAAGCAATGATATGAAAAAGAACATAGAAAAAAATTGAAATATTTCTTTAATAATTGTAGAGCACTAATGGACTCTCGTGATGATCTGTTTGAGTGCCAAAAAATTAGGCTGCTAATTAATTGATTTTAAATATACTTTTATCAGAAACACTTTTATACTTTTATTATTCTTATATATGTATAGAGACCGGCCGGGAATTCACAACATTAATCACATCGATCTTGTTCATGCATGTATTTCGATAATTATGTGTATGAATTATATATATATGATGAAGTATCTATTACAAGAAAATTGATTATTTGCGATCAATTATTTTCAGTAAAATGACTATTTTCAGTTAAAATGAATTTGTTTTCATCATAAATAATCCTTTTCGTAGCAACAAAATAATCACAAATACTCGTTTTTCTGGCAATAATTTCAAGATCAAGATTTTAATGATCAGGGGCCTTATAAACATGAGTTTTAGATACTATTGTTTTATGAATATAGAGCATGGGAGACAATAAGACAATAAATTTTAAAAAGGGTGGCCGGGTTATCCAAAGATTTTGTCTGCAAGTGGCTGCAGCTTAGCACAAAAAGTAGGTAGATTTCTTGCACATATTTTTGCACCCAAGTAGATATATAGATGTTGACTTTGACACAGTTGAGAATATTAAAAAAATAAATATATTGGTGCATAATAGCCAACTTTCTCTTTAATGGATGATTGGGCATAATCTACGGATTCATTAAACAAATGATCTCCTTTCTAATTAAAAAGCAAGTAAACTCCAAATCGATCTCATCCATCCATGTACGTAAAACCAAGTTAGTAGTGGTTCTCATGTCATCACCAGCGCCCTTATCCCTCTCTCTCTCTCTCTCTCTCTCTCTCTCTCTCTCTGATTTAGTTAATTTCTCATATTAAGGTTTTTTAGAAACGTGTCGTGTGGAGAGGGTGTGACACGTGGATGGCTAAGAGAGGGAGAGATTGTGTGAGACACGAGGCCCCCACCAATGATTTGGCATGATGGGCATTCGATTCCGTGGGGATCTGATGATTGTGGAGCGCAGAAGTTGGCAATGATGGAGGTGATGAGGAGGAGAGAATATCATGAGATAAGGTTTTTGTTGATGATCATGTTTTCCTTTCTTTTTTTTTCTTTCACCCTTTAATTAAAGGCCAGCCGACCTTATACACATATATATATATATATGCATATATAATGTTTGGAGATTTGACATAATAATATTGCCTCTATATATACACCAACCGTCGTAATCAAGGAAACCAATTAATCAGGGCAACTAATTGCCCGATGTCTGCGTCGATCATGTTCAGTGCACGGTGACATTATACGTACATAATAACTTGACTGATTTATTATATTTATACGAACTATTATTAATTAAGAACATGATCACATGATCGATCGACACGCATGCATGCATCTTATAAAGCCTATCTCTCTCTTTTTTATCTCTCTGTGGTCCAAAAATAACCCATTGACATAAAATAAACTTTATTAATTAGTCTCTTATAAATTGTAATTTTTCTGGTTTAATTATTAGCGATAACTAGTCTAATAATTATTAGTATAATTAATGTATCAGTATACTGAGTTTGATTTATATGCACTAGAGACCAACTTATAGTAGTAGTAGTAGTAGAGGGGGGGCTGATGATTTGATCAACAACCCATTAATGACATTATTCGGGTTAATAATTTACAGTATTATATTAATTGTACGCAACTTAATTGTAGTTAAGTTCAAATTTTGGGTGCCGGCCACATTCATATATCACCCATGATGCCCTATAATTAATTGTTGGGCTATGACTTTTGTTATGTGACTGTCTAGTACTAGTAGCTATTCTAGATAGACCAAAAAGAAGTATCAAATATATCATATTGATCATGTACGTACGTGATTATTAAAAGCTCACATGATTAATATATATAACTATTAATTACTTTCTGAACTTAAGATCTTATTTATTTATATTATTCCTAGTAGTATGTACACAGATTAATTATCCTCTTAACACCAGCAAAACACAAATTAAGATCATTAGAAGCTGGTGTACTCCTCTCTGAATCTCTTATACATATATATATATTATATATATGCGTGGGAGGTGTGTGTACACGCTCCTTCTCCGGAGAGACGAAGAGTGTACAGTACAGTACAGTACAGTACAGTACATGAGAGTGTTTTAGCTGAAGTTTTTTATTTTTTATTTTTATTTTTTAAAAAAGGAGAGCAAAGTACAAATGACCCTTAGTTGAAAGATAATCCATAAAAAGTTCATATCTAGAGAGAGAGAGAGAAAGAGAGGTAGAGAGAGAGTTGAATTTGGAGAAGACAGAATCATAAGGCATTGGACAACACTGATCCTAGTCAGAGTAAAAACATAATCTGGTTTGATATATATATATTTATATATTTTATATTCATGACAGGATAGCATCAACAAACGCACCGACTTTGCATAAAGCAAAAGGCTTTAGCTTGCCGCCTAGCCCCACTTGAACTATCTTTTCCGAGACTTGTTCGGGTGAAGCTTTCCTTTCATACACACCCATCATGCTTGCGTTTAAAAGTGGAGAAAGCTGAGACCCATGTCACCCCCACTATGGTGACTGCTGCCCCTCCCATCACTCAATGCATCAGAGAGAGAGAGAGAGAGAGAGAGAGAGAGAGAGAGAGGTACCCTAGAATGGACACTTGAGGTGGGGTTGCAGCAGAGCTCAAATTGACTTGGTGGTTGGGGGTAAGAAGCAAACAGAGTCAAGGCTATGCCGGCTATATTGTAGCACAAAGTTAAGGCAAATGGGTCCCATCAAGCATCATAATATATACATACACACATATATATATTTATATATATGATATGTGTGTGTAAGGTTTAGGGTTTCTGTTGGAATGGAGGTACCTGGAGTCTCGTTAGTGAGATATAGGTTGTTTCTGGTGGAGTAACATTAGCATATATGCTTTGTGCACGTCCGAGTCTTATGGTCATTATTAAGATGGGCTTAAAAATCTTTTTTAAATGCCTTATGATCAGTATCCTAGCAGCTTAGCTTAGTTAGATGAAACATTTTCCATGAATACGCATAATGGAATTGAATTTATGCTCCCTGAAAGTTATCATTATTGTACCCTTTAGCATAGTGGGGTCCAGATATATTGGGACTGATATTTCAGCCAAATCTCCCATCATTTAACTTGATAGACCCCTGGGCTCCATATATATTTTATATGATGCAATTATTCTCAATTATTGTGTCATTCTTCTAGATGGAAGGCTTTTAGAGAGAGAATTTTTATTGAAATGGCTGGAATTAATAAGCATGAGAGGTTTTGATCAGTTCTTCCCATTTGGTTTATTTTGCTTTCCTTTCATGTTTTTGGTCTATTTATTATATATTATTAGGATAATAATGATATTATTACAATATTTTTATAATTATTTTTCAACTCATTTTTAATTAATTAATTTAATTGTACCACTTCATTAAATTATTTAACTTAAATTCTCTATTAAAAATTATTATTGTTATTATTAGGTTTAGTGACGATGTTCATGAAGATATGATATTAGATCTACTCTTAAATAGAACTTAACATGTGAACGGTTAAAAAGCGTAGAGAATCGGGAATCTGTTCATGAATAAGAATAGCCTAAAGATTAGGTGCATGAGATCATCCACGGCCAAGATATTTGACTTGAACAAAAAAGCTGAAAAGTCACAACAAATTAAGAGGTGCCCATCATCATAATGCAGGAGAGAATATATATGTGCAGATCGATCAGTATATATCATCATATAAGATATAAACATATAAATTATATATTCTGTACTTTGCTATTTGTACAATTGATCGTGTCCCTAGTGTATTTGTATTTTTTTTAAAACTTAAACATCTTTAAATACTTAAAAAAATATACAAAATTACTATAAATGTTCATTAAAAAAAAATTAAGATACATGAATGATCAAATCCATGGCATCATAACCTAACATTTTCTTATGCTATATTTTCTCGCCTCTCGTACGAATTAGTAGAGATTAACATGGAATATCAGTATGGCTTCGATCATCTCTCCCTGTTCAGTTGCATTTGGTAGTCGTTCCGTACTTAATTAGGTATGATCAAGTGGTTCATGACACCCACTCTAGTAAAAGGAAAATTAATATGTATTTGCCATGCGACTTATATATTAGAAATTAATTGGAAAATGCATGACATGAAAAACACAATAATTTTTATAACTTTTTTTAATAAATACCCTCTATTATATACTGTCAATGATCCAAGGCTTGTGGTGAATATTTACAGAGTGTTAAACTCTTAGCTGACCAGTTAGCTATTGTTGGAAAGCCAATCGATGATGACATTGATGAGGATTTGATCACATGCATCATAAGTGGCTTGAATCCTTTCTATCATGTCTTTATTTCCTCTTATTCATTTGCTACTTGCCACTCATCTCTTACTTTTGATGAGTTCCAGGCAGAATTGTTGAATTATGAAATGCTTGTTAATAATCACAATTATGGAAGTAACCAACATGCAGGTTCATTTGCTCTCTACTCTCACAAGAAAAGGAATGGTCCCTATAAGCCTCAACGACAAAATGGTCATCCCAGCAAGCAGCACTCAAACCAAACCAACCAACCTACTAAGTCAACTACATTTCATCCCCACAAAACTTCAAATTCTGGCTTTGCTTCAGAGCACCTGCACGCCCCTTGTCAAATCCGTGGCAAAAGTGGACATCAAGCCTTGGATTGTTTTAACCGAATGAACTTTTCTTACCAAGGTTGTCACCCTCCCTCACAACTTGCTGCTATGGCCGCAAAACAATCTGATACAAGTGAGGAGCAGACCTGGTTCGCTGATAGTGGCGTCAATGCTCACATCACAGCTGACATGAATAATCTAACCATTAGTGAACCTTATCATGGTGGTGAGGAGGTAACAGTTGGAAATGACTCTGATTTGTATATCACTACTATTGGTTCCTCTACACTTATTCTAAATCTAAGTTTCATTTAAATAACATATTGCATTGCCCTAAAACTGCTGCTAACCTTTTGTCCATTCAAAGATTTTATGAAGATAATGATTGCTAGTTTGCACTCACATCCGAATCTTTTTGTGGTGAAGGACAATCTCACGGGGCAAATTCTTTTACAAGGGCCCAGTAAGAATGGTCTCTACCCTATCAAATTCCTAGATTCATTTGCAAAAACAAATGCAGGCTTATGCTCGCTACATTTCTTGGAGTTTCTGCTAATTCTTCCAGTTGGCACCATCAACTATTTTACAACTGTTAAAGTCCAAGAACCTTGTCTCAGTTTCTAGTCGTATCAATAAAAAGACTATTTATGAATTTTGCCAATTTGTCAAAAGTAAGTCTCTACATTTCTCTAGCTCTTCTCTAGTGTCTAGGTTTCCCCTTTGAGTCATTCTAAAACTTGGTGTTCACCTATTAAATCTTTGAATGGATTTAAGCTTTATGTTACATTTATTGATGATTTCTCAAAATTCACATGGATGTATCTTTTACATGTTAAATCTGATACATTTCAATGCTTTCTAAATTTCAAATTTTTTGTTGAACATCAGTTTAACAAGACCATCAAAGCTATTAATTCAAATTAATGGTGGTGGAGAATTTACCTCTAACCACTTCAAGGATTTTGTTCATGCTAATGGCATTATCCATTGAATCTCATGTCCTCATACCTCTCAGCAAAATGGAATTGCTAAGAGGAAACATAGACACATAACTGAAACAGGCCTCTCCGTGCTTGCACTCTCTTATCTTCCATTAACATATTGGGTTGAGTCATTTAACACTATTGTCCATCTCATGAATCGTATGCCTACAACTATTCTTCACAACAAGTCACCATATCAACTTCTACTTAATAAAGTACCAGTTCCTGCATTCACCTACCACAACACATTTCACTACAGCAAAGCGTGTTATTAGATATCTTAAAGGGCTCGGTGCACCATAATCGCTTCTTTAGTAGATGCTCTTTCACTCTCAATGAATTTTGTGACTCTGATTGGGCAGGTTCAATGGATGATTGCAGGTCTATGATTGGGTATGCTGTCTTTCTGGGCCCTTACTTAATTTCTTAGAGTGCAAAGAAACAATCAATAGTATCCAGATCTAGCACAGGATCTGAATATCGGTCCATGGCCCTTGTAACTGTTGAATTATATTGGCTGATAATGCTTCATCTAGATTTAGCAATTTATCTTCCTGTGGCACCAATTCTTGGGTGTGATAATCATGGAGCCTTGTCATTGGCTGCTAATCCTATCTTCAATGCTCGAACAAAACATATTGAAGTGGATTATCACTTCATTCAGGAAAAAGTTCTAAACAAAGACATTAGTCTCAGATTCATCTCCGCTCAAACTCAAATTGCTGACTTGTTTACCAAAGGTTTAACCAAAGCTCGTTTCCTTTTACTTCGATACAAATTGTTGATCTGTGAACTCCCTATCAGTTTGCAGGGGGATGTTAAATTTTTATTTGATTCAACAACAACAGAGTCTACACAACAGGAATAAAGTTTAAATCCAAAACCAACTCTGCAACTTATCTCAAATTCAAACGCTTCCTAGTGATATTGTTTCTTATCTCGGTTTTGCATTTTAGATTAAGCCATGATCAGATCACTTGTAATTTAAAAAGTCATGCTTATCTCATATGTACTTATCATTTATACATTTCATCATTTCAATTGTAACAAAAAATATCATTAGCTTATAAATACAAACAGAGGCATACTACTCAACTCATTTTTTGAGTTGCCATTTTTCTATATTTTATGTTTCCTTAATAACTATCATTTTGTTTGCAAAACGTACGTACATAGCCACTTCTGATCCTAGTTCTAACTTTCACATGTGTAATGTGATTACTAATGCGTGAATTCGCACAACAAGCCGGAATGAATGAAAGAATTATCTCCAACCCACGATGATGATTCAGGCGTCAATACGGTGTTTGAACGTTCATCCATGGCAGTAAATAATGTGCAAAATATAAATAAACTTATAAAAGATAAAATAGACACAAACACGGATATGTACATGGTTTGATATAAAAGCCTACATCCACAGGTCGTTTGGGGGCGAAATCTACTATGATGAAAGATTTTACAATCTCTTATAGTTTCACGTGACTGTTTATCGCGAGCAATGAGAGTGGATTTCCACTGATAGTAATGTTTTAGTTTTCTTATGGCGTTAGCAGATTTTTTTTTTCCCCTTAAGGTAACTTTTTGTTGCCTGTCGACCCCCTGGGTTTATCTTAGGCAATTCTCGAACCTGTCGACTCATTCCTAAAGGTAACCCATGCAAGGTGGTTGTGGAGCTCAAGAGCTCGTTCCCAGAGGTAACCAACTAGTAGCGGCTGTGGCACGAGTTTTGGCACTCAGCGTTTGCTAAGGGCAGCATTCGTCTATGCTTGTATTGATGGCTAGATGTGAATGCAAGGGCACGCGGCTTTAAAGGGCAAGGGTCGAAGCAGTTAAGGGATTGTCATAGCATGTTGTTCGTTGTGCGAGTTGAGGGAACCAGCTTTGTGGGCGAGGGTCGAAGCAATCAAGGGACTATTATCGCCCATTGTTTGCCGTGTGAGTCAAGGGAACTGGCTTTGTGGGCAAGGTTCAAAGCAGTCAAAGACTGTCATCTCTGCAATTTGTTGTGCGAGTCGAGGGACTCGGCTTTGTTGGCAGGGTCGAAGCAGTCAAGGAACTGTCATCGCCGCAGTTTGCAGTGCAAGTCGGGACTCGGTTTTGTAGGAGAAAGGCAGAGCTCGACTTTGCCGCAATGGCAAGAGAAGAAGCTCGATCGCACTGAGAGATTTCTGCCAAAAACCAAACAGGTTAGTGTAGATAATCTAAAAGTCTGAGATTTGCAAACCTGAGCCGTTTCCCTAGAGTATGGAGAAGGCTTGAGGCATAAAAGCAAAGCTCGCAGGCTGCCATGCTTTGGCAATCATGAAGATTCAAGATGCCTACGTGACCAAGCGGTCTATTTTGATGAAAACAGATTAAGATGTCTGGGCAATGCCTGAGTGGGACTTTGTAGCTGATGTTTTGCGCCACTTGAGTGATTGATAATGAAATATGCTCCTGAGACATGCAGCCATTGGGATTCACGTGGGGGCTCAAGGAGATTTGTGGGGAGAGCTAGCCTCAAAAAACTAAATTTAATAGTAAAAGAAAAAATTAAATAGAGGTTTAATAGTAGCAAACCAAGATCATTTAGCCGTTGCTTTCAGTCCCTCCTTGGCTGAGATTGTTTGAGTATTTGTTTTTTGGTTGCCTCGGGGCTTATGCACAATAACACGTTCATGCTCATGGTGGAGTTGAGTGTGGCAGGCTCCCGTGCTTAGCAAAGCGGCAAGTACTGCGGCAGGTGGCAAGATATTGATCCCAAAAGACTAGTTACGTCATCTTGATTATAAATGACATGGACATAGGTGATCATCTCCACGTTGCCCTGGCTTTGTGGATTATATAAATACTAGGAAGGGCATAACGTGCTATGCACGTATGCCCAGTTGATGGCATGTTATGTCCAGTTGCAAAAACATCTTAAAAATAGTTTTTTTTTTTTTCGTAAAAACATGTAATAAAAAAATAGATTAAAAAAATATGATTATGAAATATAATAGATAGTAATATGCGATAAGTTCATATATATGATAATAAAATAGATTTTACATAGCTACCTGTCAATCCACAATGAGCCAAAAAATGAAAATTTAAATCTATACAAATGCTCAAATTTAACTACAAATGTACAAAGTTTCATTTATATTTTAATATTTTCTCCTTGATCATAAAAAATATCACATATATTATTTGCAAAATGTCCATAACCATAACATAGAAATTTTCATAAACACATTTATAACTACACATAAATATTTTGTACCTATATATTACAATGATTGAAAGTTTTGAAAATAAGTTTTAAAACAGTTATTCATTTTTTTTTCTTTACAACACATATTATACACACGATCTGCATAATGTTTATAACTACAATACAACGACTTACAAAAATCAAGTCACAACTATATACATATATTTTTAAAGTATATATGTATAGATATTTCACAAAAACCATTTTTCAAAACATAGAGACAATCAAAATACTATTTCACAAAAATCATAATTTATTGTCTTTTTTTCCGCCCCCCCTTTTTTTTGGTCCATCAAAATGGCTCGGGCTTCACTCGCTTTTCTAAGGTCCGATCCTTATCTCGATTGTTGAGCCGTTTGAATTCTTCAATAAACTGGAGTATCCGATTATCGCTTCATCAACAATTTCAAGGCATTCTAAGATGGAGAGTTTGGGCAAACTCATGACTATCTTAGATACGATTCTCTCCGGAATAGGTGCCATGCTCTTCTGCTTGGTCATTTGGGTCATCGTTTAAGCTTGTAATAACCTCTATTATTCTCGGTGGAGAATGGTAGTGAAAACTATCACAATAAAATTTCAAGAAATCTTAATAAGTAAACAGTCAATATACAACAGATTATCACAGGCATATACAAGTAAACAACAAATAATAGCAATTTATAAATAAATGAATGCATGGACATGAACTTGACATGAAAACTTTGAGATGTATGCGACCAACTTTTATAATCGTAGAGGATCTCAACTTGGGTATCAAAGTAGTCGAATGGGTTTTGCTCTTGGTCTTTGTCATCCCTATTCATACCAGAGTTCATCAGGTTGGCTGAATGAATAGCTATGTAGGTATATCATACACCTCAAAATATATTTTACATCTAAAATTAACAAAGAGATTATTATTTGTTAGTATTCACATTTAGTACAAGCTAATTTTAACCAAAAATGTATGTGGCTACATAGCTATTCATTTAGCCAACTTGCTGAACTCTAACCAGTTGAAGAACATCAAATGAAGAACGGAAGCATCAAATCTGTAAGGTAAAAAAAAATAAAAATAATACAAAACATTAGATCTATATTAATAAAAATACATTTTCTTTATGAATATTTATAATTATAGTAATAAAATTATTATTTTTTTTATTTTATTTTATAGGAAGATTTATATAAGATTTAATAAGAATGATATTTTTAAAATATACGTATAATTTTTATCAAAAACATTTATTTTAAAAAAAATCTCTAAACGAGACTTTAAATTAACTATTCTAAATATGACATGCATAAACAAAATAAATATTACAAAATAAATATAAAAAACATATTTCAAATAAAAGCGATAAAAAAATATACCACAAAGTAGAGGAAAAATGAATAAACTATTGGAATACCACATATGAGTAAGCAGAGAAATGTCGTAGAGTAAGATAAGAACATAATTCGCTGATTCATGACAAAGAACATATAAAGAAACAAAACATAATAAAATTAGGATTTTATTTATTGAATGATACTACAATAAAATATTAAGAGTGACAATAGAAGAAATTAAGATTTCATATATCAACATTTTATTTTAGCTATAAGTGCATTTATATAAGTATAGAAAATTTGAATAAATTTTTTATGGATGATATAGAAGAAAACATACCAAAAAGAAGAGAATAACTAAAAGAACAGTGAGAGTAGAGGAAATTGACAATAACCAGTTTGAAGAATAGTAAATGAACAACGGAAGCAGCAAATCTATTAGTTAAAAATAATAGAAAACATTAGATCTATATCAATAATTATATTCAATTGCATATGGCGTATATTTATTACTTCAAAATAAATATATAAACAGTTTAAACAAATTGTAATATATTACAAATTTTAAACTTTCTCAAATGTTGTTATTAATTTTGGATCAGTTAATAAAGTAGGACTTAAAGGGAACAAACAAACAAAAAAGAAATAAAGTATATTTTTTGAAGACATTTTTTTGTTATTATAATTTTCTGGGTAATTGATATATTAATTTTGGTTAAAAATTATTTTTAACACTTATGTATTTTTCACATCTAAAATCCTAAAAGGAAAAAAAAAAAAAAATTCACGTCTAAAACCTATTCCCTAGTACCTTAGCCTCATTATGCAAATAAAATTAAAAAAAAAAAAAAAAGCTCCAACTCCAATACGAGGGACTCATTTTTTTCTTTCAAAACTTTCTCTCTCCCCAGTCTCCTTCCCCGTACTCTCTTATTGCTCTACCTCTCTTACCAGTGTTCGCCATCGCAACATGCCGAAATCCTTTCTTCCTCTTCCCAAAATTCGAGTCTTTCCACACGGCTATAGAGGTTATTTCTATCATCTCTCTCTCTCTCACAGAAGCTCGATCTTTTCTTCTCTTTTTTTTTTTGTTTTTTTTTTTACGTTTTCATTGTTCTGTTGGGGTTATTTTTAGATGATTTTATTTCTTTAATTTTTCTGTTTTCTACATACAGATCGGAGTCACTCGATCTACAGATCACAATGGTGTTATTATTTTTTTTTTTTGTTTCCCTATAGATCTACAGATCTTCAGATCCTATTTGATCTTCATTTTTTTCTCATATTTTTTTTCCTGTTAATTTTTTTCTTCCTACAGATCCGACTCGATGGGTCTTCCTTACGGCGAGTGCACGGCGTGCGGTGGTGGCCAGCGATGAGCGGCAGTGGGCTGCTGTGGCTGGGACGAACGGAGAGAAATGCAAGGGAAGAAGGGGCTGTCGGCTGGGAGAAATGGCAGAACGGAAATATGGGAATAGAAGTAGGGGTGAAATAGGAAAAAAAATTATTAGACGAAATACTGTAGACAGTGATTCGCGTTTTATATATAAGTAGATATATATATATATACACACACACACACGGCCCCACTTCATCTTGTATATATCTACGAGATACCAGATGAAGGCATATTATATGCATAATGTTGATATGGTTGGTTGTAGCTCATGTCCGATATCGAGACACAGCATGCCTAGAAATAAGCTGGGAAATCAGCGGTGGCGTCGATATATATATAGTACCGATAGTTGACTCTCTGATAATTAACTCATTTATAAAAGATTGTGGACCGTACGTAGCCGACGAATATTTTAAGAAAGATCGAATGCATTATGCGCTATGCATGTCTCAATTATTTGGAGGTGTTTTTGGAGTCTTTATGAATCCATCGCATGAAATTGTCTTAAATATTGAATACTATGCATGGTATCTCATTCGCCATCTAGAATAGAGCAGTCACTTTAATAGCTTTCTAGCTATCACCTCTATCCAAATTTAGGGAATATATATGTTACTACTCTTTGCTTAATTTCCAATTCAAAATGAACTTTACTAGCTAGCAGTACTAGCTAGTTTGATCATGAGTACTATAATTTCTCTATTCTATTAAAATTGTTAGAATTTTCATAACACATTAGAACTCTTCCATTATTAATTCTCAATTTATGTGATACCATAAATTAATTAAGAATAATCCATCTAATTAGTGTTTGCAGTACTATAGGCCGCAAATACCACTAATAGGGTGCCAGTACCGTGTATGAAAGAGAAGAAAAACGAATAAAATTTAAATTTATGAAAGAATCGAAAGAAGATAGAATTTAATTTCCGGGAAGTGCTAGGGAGCCCGGCTCCCGTTAGTTTGGTTTTTTTTTTTTTTTAGGTTTTTTTTAACTTAATAATTAAGAAAAATTTATTTAATAATATTGTGAATTTTTTTCTTGTTTTAAAAAATATTTAGATGTGTTAAAAAAATAATGTGAAAAAAAATTTAAGATTTAAAAAAAAAATTCATATCATTTTTTTTAGCATTTTTAAATATTTTTAAAAAAAGAAGAAAACTCATAATATTATTAAAAAGAATTTTCTTAATCAATAAGTTCAAAAAAAAAAAAAACTAAAAAAACCCATCAAAAAACTAACGACAGCCCAAAACGGACTTCCTATCATTTTCCATGCCGAAATAATCAGAAAGTGCTCCACTGATCATTTCTTATTGTTGAAGTTCTTCCCCTCAAGACAATTACGCATCGTGGGTTGCTAGAATATAATATTTCTCCCTATCTTTAATCATCATGATCCACGTACATGTGATTTGTCTGAATATCTGTCATATCCGATCGATCTAGCTGCAACTTTGATCGCATCGAAATTATTTGAACCCAAAATCAATTGATGTGATTATAAATAAGTACATGAGATCGATCGAATTCGTGATTATTGCATGCCATGCAGTACTTTAATTCATTATACGCATAGCAATCAGATCAGATAATGTAGAGAAAAGTCATTAAAAGGAAGCCATGAAAGAGCAGCATCTTCCAGGAATATCCTACTTTATATACAAGGATAATGCCGTCAAATGGATCAAAGTGCTCAGGGTATATATATTATAAATATATTTATAGTTTCTTTCTGCTTTTGGGTCGAGAATTTTGCAGCTTTCATTTTCATGTCCCACCCTTTTTTAATACACAACAGTACTTTAAGATATATCGATATTGAACCAAAGTCTTGAATAAAAGGCATGCACGCACGCACGCAGTTGGATGGACGGCAAGACAGGGTCAGATAAGGCAACTTATGTCCACGTGAGTAGTAGTGCTTTAGCCCCACGTACACGGTACATGATCCACTGATCTCATCGATGATCTATACCCACGTACGTGAATTTGGTAAATTAATTAAGCTAATTTTGGGGTTTGAAGTACCCTTAGTTAGAAAATTGGAGCTGATCATCGATCATGTCTTTAACCAGCTTTTTAATCTCATAATATATATATATATGTATGTATGTATGTATCATGACATGTTAGATCAATGATATTGTCCGTACGTAGTTGAAAAGAAAATATTTGTAAAGAATTGTTTTGAATTTGGTTCCAAGATTAATGCCAAAATTCTGCCACGTACTGATATTGCATGCACGGTATCAAAAGTTGTCGAGTTCTAATGACACTCACCATCATCAGATAATGTGAATATATATGGATGAAATACAAGATTCATGCCATGCTGCATGCACAACAGAAGAGGGAGCACAAAGTAGAGACGTTTCTCTCATGGGTGAGGCTCAGTTTTAGAAGCTGGAATCTTTTTCAGGTCTGCTTCTTCCTTAATTATGTTGAGCCCTTTTTCATAAAGAGGACGACCACTTGGTCGATCGATTGAAAAGGAGATGCATGGTTGTCATGATCTAAGGTCATGTTCGATTTGTAGAAGGAGAAAGTGACATGAACTTATAAACAGGCAAATTAAATTTGATTTACATAATATAAAGGTTTGGATCCGTAATATTTAATGTCTCAGATATATATATATATATATATATTTGAGTGTATATATACTATTTTCTTTATAATAATTCCAAATAACTTCAATTCTAAAACTGACTAATTTTTATAGACTAGGCCTAAAAGAAAGTCAGTTATTCTTTGAATCATTAATATAAGATCATTTGAAATTAGATACAATAAAAAAACTTGATTATAATATTAAATAAGTGTCACTAATTAGTACGTACTTGAAAAAAAAAAAGTTGGATTCCACGACAAATGATAGTTATTTCGGCCTTTAGTTTCATATTATATGATAGTTGTAACTTGTAAGACCCATTGTATAATTTTCTTTTTTGTCGAACTTTCGGCATAAATATCAGGTTTTAGTAAGATAATTAGAAACAGATTTTTTCATCAGACGAGAGTAGTCCAATCCTGACAAAAACTTGATACAAATTAAGGGGCCGGATGTTTGATAATGTTGCTCATCTCAGTTCATCTCGACTCATCTCATTTTCTTCTCAAATATCACTCAAACATAAACACTTCTAAATTAATCATTACAATTTTTTCAAATTAATCATTACAACTTTTTCAAATTTTCAAACAAAATATAAAAAATAATTCAACTTTTTCAAATCCCAAAACAAAATCTAATTTTAAAAAATTATATTCTAATAATATTTTAATTTTATTAATATTTTTATTCAAAATTTTCTCTCATTTTTTAAAATTTCATAAAATATCATAACTCAAACCATTTACTACTATTCACAAAATTTTTCACTACTATTTAAAAGATTTCTCATCTCATCTCATTCCTCAAGCATCTCTAAGTCTATTAGTATATGTGAGGAATAATGATCAAACCAAATGAGAGAAATTTTACCTGGAAGCCTTACATGACCATACACATCCACCTAATCAATATGTGATTTGTCATTTTTGCCATCTATCATAATGTTTAAATATATGTGTGTTTAAATAAAATGACAAAAACAATCACATATTGGTTAATTAGGTGGCAGAAGTGTGTGATATAAGACTTTCTTATAGCATTTCTAAGTACCAAATGGTCATGACCCTACTCGCTACAATAGACATGGCTTTTGCGTCAAAGTGACGCTAAAAAATATCATTTGCGGCGAAATTAAACTCGACACTAAGTTTTGTTGCAAATAGTGCCATACAACAATTCCAAAAGTATATTTTTTAATTGCGGCCAAATTTTAAGTTTTTGCGACGTTTTTTAGTTGCTGCAAAAGCCACTACAAGAAAATTGGTTTTTTTTTTTTTTTGCGACAATTTTAATTTGATCGCAAAAAATCAATTTTTGCATTCTCTTCGTTTTATTTCTGATGAGTGAAAAATCGTCGCTAAAAATAGCATTTTGCAACTAAATTAAAATTATCGTCGCAAATAATTTGGATGGAAAAAATGAATTCTGACATCTTGATTTATTTTACGATGACATTAATTTGCCGCTCAATGGTCTATGTGGTATTTAATTATTTTCGGTGACACTATACCTCTGCAAAAGGTCGATTTTAAAAATAAAAAGGTAGAAAAACCTTTCTTCTTCCCCCACGTGCCAGGGTTAATGTCTCTATTTTTTTTTCTCTCTCCCCCATTCTATTGTCAAATTCCATCTCGATGTTCTCTGTCTCTCTTGTATGCCACCGCCATATTCCAACACACCAGTAAGCCGTCCTCTCCCTTTTTGGGATGGTTTCTTTCGTTGGCCTTTTTGTCTTTTGAGCTTTGTTTTGTTTTCAAATTCAATTTGGGTATTTTCAGTCTGAGTCTTTGTCAGTCTTTCTCCCTGATCTCCCTCACACCTCTCTTTCTCCATTTCACTCTCCACCTTTTTCTCTTTCTAAAATAACTATGGACGGAGGTCATCTTCCTTGGTTTATCTCCACTTGGGACCTAGGTCCTGATCTCCATTAAATGAGGTATTCTTTTGTGTTCATTTATGGTTTGGAAGAGGATTTTTGTGCTTTGTTCTTCAATGCATTTTCTTGGTTTTCTCTTAATTTCTTCCGTTACTCTTTTGCTATTTTTTTTTTTTTTAAAAGTTGTCTTCTTTGCTGTTTTGGGAGTTTGTTTTGATTATTGTTTGATTGGGAATTTCTTTAGTGAGGGTTTTGGGCTAGATCTCTGGGTTCATGTGGGCATTGTGCAAATGGATTTGTCAAGGATACTTCAAAATCATATATGGATTTTTATCTCTCGTTACGAAACGGCCAAAGGCAATAATAGGGTTGTGTTGCTGAGAGGCTTTTTTTAATGGAATAAATTTGATCTAAAAAGTTGGTTAGGACTTAGGACTGAGCTGTGGGGTGGATATGGTGAGTAGAGTGTTCTCTTGTGCCTATATGCTTATTTTGTTCTTCAATGAGAGTCTTGATTATTCATTTTCTTCTGATTCAAGCATGTTGCTTCTTTCCTCCATTTTAGTTTGCATATTGTTTTACTTTCTTTTTATATTTTTTCTTTTTGATTAGGTGAGACAACATTTATATTGGATTTGGTAGCCTTGTGAGTTTCTATTCTTATTTCTCGTATTAATTCATATGTTCTTGCCCTATGTTGTTTCCGATCTATTGATGCTAAAAATTGTTTCCAATGTTTTAATGGTGAGTCTTGTGACTTGTTGAGGACTTTCACAATTTATTGAGAATTTTTAAAAAAGCAAATATTCTAACCTTGAGGACTAAGAAATGGGTGGAATGGAGTTTGATAACTAATTTTGTACACGTTATTTGAGTTTTGGGTTACCTTTGTGGGCATTTAAGTTTGATTGAAAAACTAGACACAATACAACATATGAAGTGGGTGATTGGAGATGATTTTGTCCTAATAGTAGCAATGTTCATGTTGAAATGATGCTTAAGCTATGTGTCCAACATCTATGTGGCTGATATCCATGGCCTTATCAACCACATAGATGGATTAAGAGTAATGGATATTATGGAAAGACTTAATCATTTTTTTTATCAAGCAAGCCAAATGGGTTAATGAAGTATGAGCATGATTAATTGAATGCCTTTTATAGTCTGAGTTTTAACCTCCTACATTTATAAACCTTAATGTTATAAATGTAGGAGATTAATGGAGATTATGGAAAGACTTGTTCATTTGTCTTAATGTTACATTTTTTCATGCAGTTGTAAGAATGTTGACTAACTTTAATTGAGGATATTACTGCAGGGCACATTGCAACGACAAAGTAGCTCTAGGGATATTAAATCAAGGTACTTGGGAGAAAGTGATAATTTTCACTCATTATTTACTCTACACTCTAAACACGCGCATAAGTATTATGGATTTTTTTCTTAAATAATTTCTTTGTATAGCTTTGAATCTCTAATGGAGATTGTATTTTATGTTGCCGGTGATCATATGCTTTTCTTTGTCTTAAAAGCTTTTACCCTCACTATATGTTGGTTTGGGTTTCTCAATCTCTCACCTTGCCTTTTATTTTGGCGTGCTAATGCTCTATTTTCATTCTTTCTTAGATGACAATTGAAGGGCTTAAACACATCGATTAGCAACAACTAAACAAAGCCTTGGATGATCATGCCAGGTTTTGTATTTTGATGTGCATTGAGAAGTCTAAAATTGCACACTTGGAATATAATGTAATTGGTTAGAATAAAAAGTAAGTACTTTGTGTAATTGCTTTAAGGATTGTAATATAATGTAAGATGTATAATTTGTTTTTATGTATTTTGTGACAATAGTTTTGAAGTTGGCAATAAATTTTTTCTGGCAAATTGTTTATATTTGCAGCACTACTAGTTAGTCACTAATGTATTTCTTGATTGAATAGTCAGTCCTTTTGTGTCACAAGAATAGCACATTTGTGAAGATCTTTCTCGCCACAAATATTAAATACTTGCAGTGATATCTATTCACAATACTAAAAACAACTTGGGAATAATTCTTTTTTACGGTGATATTTTTCAATTACGGCACAAACATTTTGCGGCAATTATGTTTTTTTACCATCAACTCACTCTTTTGCGTCTAAATTGAAATATGTTTATGGCGATAGAATTCGTTGCAAATATTAGAGTTATTTGTGATCTATACTAGTTTCGCTGCCATAAACCTTTTGAGACGCTCTAGTTGCGTCCATTTTGCGACAATTGGATTTGGACAAAATTAATTATTTGCGGAGTTTTTTGGTATTTTTGGGGCAATTTGGCATACTTTCCTCCTTCAAAATCATGTGGGAAAGGAATGATGCTTTTATATATCTCTTTAGGTACATTCAAAAGGATTAAGAATATTTATTTTGTTCACTTTGAAAGGGTTTGTATGTGTTCGACCCTTTATGATCTAAATATATTCTCAAATTTTGTGAGATGAATATTCTCATTCTAGTTGCCTCTTGAATGGGGCACAGAATACCTCAATCATTACAAATTAAGGTTCCTCCACCATTATAAAAAGTCAGTATCTAGAGACAGTCTTCTCTCGCTTTTTTCTCTCAAGAAGGAAGCTGAGGTGAAGTGGGGTCCACCAAGATTCTAACCGAATTAGTGGCGGTTGGGAGTAGAGGGCCAGCTTACGAAATATTTTACGTTGCTTGCAAGGCACTAAATAAGTGGTTGCAGGGTTATTTTTGTTGGCGATAAAGGGAATACTGTGGTGAGCGAAGGATTATGGTGGTGGTGAGAAGGAGATTTTAGTGGTGACTATGGTTTCCTGGTGGTGGCGAGATGAACGAAATCGAGCATCGGTGGAAGAAATTGAAACTGTCGGAGGAGGAAGTAGTGAATATTGATATTGACGAAGTTGAATATGCAGAACTTAAATACAAAGAAGAAGTGAGTCTAGTAGGGAAAGTCTGGGTGGAAAGGAAGCTCAGTAAGGGCATGATTGAGACAATTATGGCAAAAATATGGAGAATTAGCAGAAGAGCAAAGTTCCATGAGGTGGGTCTGAACGTTTTTGTTGTGGAATTTGCTAATCATGCGGACAAGTAGAGAATATTGGAGGGGAGACCTTGGCTTTTCGACAACCAGCTGTGTGTTTTGGTGAACTTCGATGGCCTCACACCTCCACATAAAATGCAATTTAATACCGAAAGATTATGGGTCCAACTGCATGATATGCCCTTAAAATGCATGAACAAGGAGAAGGGGGAGTTTCTAGGTGGAACAATTGGCAAGATAGTGGAGGTTGACACAGAGGAAGATGGGAATGGATGAGGTTTATTCCTCAGAGTCTTAATCGAAATAGACCTTCATAAACCACTAGCAAAAGGGAGGACCATCAATTTGAAGGGGAAGGCTTACTGGATTCCAGCAAGGTATGAAAAACTTCCTCGCTTATGTTTCAAGTGTGGTTGCATTGGACGTGAAGAATCGGGTTGCAAAGGAGGGATGGTTGGTGAGTACCAGTGTGGTGCTTAGTTGAGAGCAAGGGGTAGACTAAAAACTAAGGAAGGAATGAGGGGTATGGAAAGGGTTAACAAAAAATTTATAGAGGAAAGAGTTAGTGAAGATGGTGGAGTTAAAACAAGTGAAGAAAAGCTAGAAAATGAGAGGGAATGAGCTATGGAGGAAGAGGTTGAAGTGGTTCCTGCTATCCAGGAATGTGAGCTTAACAGAGGAGTGAGTAGAGAGGTAACAGAGGGAGAGGTGGTGCTTGAATAGAAGAGTAGCTCAAAAGAGATGGATGGGATTATAGCTTCTAAAGAAGAGATGGAAGAAAGGAAGGAGGGGCTATAAGCTAAGGAAACTCTCAAGGGAGGGAAGGGAGCAAATGGTTGAATACAAACTGTAGTAGAAGAAAGGTAAAAGGAGTATGGAAAAGAAAGGCTAGGGAACAAGGCAAGAAGGGTGAGCTAGTAATTGATCTATCACCCTCCAAGAGGCTGCTAAGATCAAGGGTTGATAAAGAGGAGGATGAGAGAGTAGGAAAAAAAAGCAAAAGGGGTGGAGGGATGTATGGTTGAGATAGTTAAGGGGTACTCAATTGAAAATGTGGAGGTTGCGAAACAGCCCCACCTATCATCATGAAAATCTTGAGTTGGAACTACCGAGAGTTTGGGAATCCTTGGACAGTTCAATACATTTGCCACTTGGTAGAGAAAAAGATGCCCAATGTTGTGTTCTTAATGGAGACTAAGCTGAGGAAGGCTAATGGTGAAAAGATTAGGAGGAGGTTAAAGTTTGAAGGTTGTTTGGTAATTGAACCCATAGGACTGAAGGGATGGGTTGATGCTGCTAAAGAAATAACCTTTAGAAGTTGAGGTCGTGAACTACTTTAAATGGCATATTAGTGCTTGGATAAAAGAAGTCTATGGAGGTGCCAAATGGCTATTAACAGGCTTTTATGGACAGCCAAATACCAATTTGAGGGAAGAGACATGGAGACTTCTAAGTTCTTTAAAACCACAAGATGAGAAGGGGTGGTGCGTTGTAGGTGATTTCAATGAGATATTGGTTCATGATGAGAAGAGAGGGGGAAAACAGAAAACAGAAAGATAGATGGCTAGGTTCAGGGAAGCCTTGGAGGAGGGGGGTTTGTTTGATCTGGGTTGGAAGAGGGATAAGTTTACTTTGGAGTAATAAAAACGAGTATGAGTCCTTCACTAAAGAAAGACTTGATAGGGCTGTATCCAATCTTAAATGGAAGGAATACCATGCCGAAGGGCGGGTGGAAGTATTGGTGGCTAGGTGCTCTGATCACAGGTCTATTCTGTTGTGTATGAACCAGAAATTAGAAAAGGCATAGAGATACAATAAATTGTTCAGATATGAAGCTTATTGGTCTTTAGAAGAGAACTGTGAAGAAGTGTTAAAAATAGTATGGAAAGGATCAAGGGGTGGGATAAAAACACTAAATGTTTTCATAGTTGTGCTAATCAGAGGAGGAAGCATAATAGAATTCTAATGGTAGTTGATGAACAGAATAGACAACACACGAGCCCAGAAGGATTGGAAGGGGTCTTTACAAGTTTTTTTGAAAAACTCTTTGCCTCAGAACCTGGAAATGGTGACATTGAGGACTGTTTAAAGAGTTTAACTCCTTAATTGACAAGAGAAATGAATGACCACCTCTAAAGAGAATACACCAGAGAAGAAATAGAAGTAATAGTAAGACACATGATCCTCTCAAATCCCCAGGACCCAATAGATTTGGTGCCTGTTTCTACCAGAAGTATTGGCACTTAATTGGTGAGGAAGTTAGCAACAATGTGCTGAATTGGCTAAATGGTAACTCTCTAACCTCGCTTGCAAATCTCACTTATATAGCTTTCATCCCTAAGATTACAGAACCTAAACTGGCTAGTGACTTCAAACCCATTAGTTTGTGCAATGTAGCTTATAAAATAATGGCTAAAGTGATGGCTAACAAACTTAAGGGTGTGCTTAATGATATTATATCCCCTAATCAAAGTGCCTTCATACCTGGGAGACTTATTAGTGACAACATTTTGGTAGCATATAAGGTGTTGCATTCTATGAAAGTGAGGAAAAATAGTAAAGTAGGGAGTATGACCATCAAGCTTGATATGTCAAAAGCTTATGATATGATTGAATTGCCTTATCTAATAGCAGTTATGGATAAAATGGGTTTCTGTAACAAGTGGATAGAGTTGACTATGAAGTATGTGACAACAGTCTCTTATTCAATTCTTATCAATGGGAAACCAGGTGGATTAATAAAGCCTTCGAGAGGCTTGAAGCAAGGAGACCCTTTGTCTCCCTATTTGTTTATCCTTTGTGCTGAGGGGCTTAGTTCTTCATTTAATAACTCAGATATAAGGGGAGAGACAAGGGGTGTGATTGTTTCAAGAAGAGGGACTCGAGTAAATCATTTACTTTTTGCGGATGGTTGCATTCTTATTTGTAGAGCCAAAGTAGAGGAATGAGATTGAATTCAAGGATTGCTTAGGCAATATGAAAAAGCTTCTGGTCCTTAACAAGGACAAAACAACTATGTTTTCAGTTCTAATTCAAAAGAGGAAGATAAGAGGAGGATCTTGGAGGGAGGTGGAGCAATGTTGAGAGGGAATTTTGAGAAATACTTGGAGCTGCCTGCAGTTGTAGGGAATTCTAAGTACAATGCTTTTAGAGGCATAAAGGAGAGAGTATGGAAAAAAAATCAATAATTGGAAGAACTCTTTTCTGTCTACTGCAGGGAAAGAGATCTTAATCAAAGCTGTCCTTCAAACTGTGTCTACCTACACAATGAGTGTCCTTCAAGCAATTGTATAAAGAGCTCAATGTCATGCTTGGTAGGTTTTGGTGGGGTAATCATAAAAATGGGAATGGTGTGCACTGGTGCAACTAGGAGAGGATGGGAAAACAGAAGGGGAAATGAGGGCTCGGCTACAGGGATATAGAGAGCTTCAACATGGCCCTCTTGGCCAAGCAAGGGTGAAGGCTGCTTCAAAATGAGACAAGCATAGCTGCTAAGATCCTAAAAGAGAAGTACTTTAAAAACAAGTCACTTCTAGAAGCAAGTTTGGGTCACAGACCTTCTTATTTGTAGAGGAGTGTGTGGAATGTAGTGAGTCTATTGAGGAAGGGATTGAGATGGAAGGTGGGAAATGAGGAAAAAAATCAAAATTTGAGGTCATAGATGGCTTGCAACACATTCATCATTTTCTATGAAATCTCCAATTTCTATTTTGTAAAGAGGAGGCTGACCAGATTTGTAGCATCCCATTAAGCAGTATGGAGGTAAATGACAAAATAATATGAGGACCTTAAAAAAAAGGTCTGTTTTCTTTCAGGAGTGTGTACCATTTGGAGATGGAAAGGAAGCAGGCGAGTAAAGGTGAAAATTCAAGGCATGAAGAGAGGGTTAAAGGCTGGGATGGTATGTGGAGGATGAATGTTCCAAGGAAAGTAAAGCTTTTTCTTTGGAAAGCTGTTAATGAATTCCTTACTACTAGGAAAAATCTATTTATGAAGAAAATAATAGACAACCCTTTTTGCCCCATTTGTAAACGAGATGAGGAGACAATCATGCATGTGGTTTGGCAATGCCCTGCAGCTGGTGATGTGTGGTCAGAATCTTTCAGTGTAATGCAGAAGATGAAGAGTGAAGAACCTGATCTACTGGCCCTGTGGGAAAAACTAACAGAAAAGTTGAATGAGTCAGAATTAGAGGAGGTTGTTGTGGTGATGATGGGTTTATGGTTGAGAAGAAATGAGAGTACTTTTGAAGATAAATTTAAATCTCCAAGCCAAATAATCATAATTGCTAAAAGTGACTTGACAGAATACCAGCAAGCTCAATATATTAATAAGGCAGTTTTGAGGAGGAATGATGGGAGTTGCAGTAGAGCCATGAGATGGGAAAAGCCAAGACCGAGGTTTGTAAAAGCTAACTTGGATGCAATAGTAGATAAAAAGGAGAGGAATGTGGGCATAGGGGTAGCAATTTGTGATAAAGATGGGGAATTGTTAGTTGCTATTGAAGGACAGAAGTTTGATGCTAATCAACCTGCTATTTCTGAAGCTCAGGCTATGTGGAAGGCAATGGACATATGCAGAGAGCTAAGGTTGGAAAAGGTTATGTTCGAAGGTAAAGCACAAGTGATTGTCAAAGCTGTAAACAATGCAAGTGAAGACTTTTATTTCTATGGCAGTTTAGTTGAAGGCATGAAACAGTTGTTAAAACATAGAACATATTGGGTAGTATAGTATACTCATAGGACAAACAATGAAGTAGCAAACATTTTAGTCAAGGAAAGTTTAACTTTATAGTCAGAATTGATTTGGATAGAAGACATACCTGATGGCATTCAAAGAATTGTAGAGAGGGAGAGTTATTATAATGATTAACATTCAGTGATCAATGAAGATAGTTTTCATTTAAAAAAAAAAAAAAAGTTCCTCCACCACCCCCCCTCTCTCTCTCTCTCCCTGCCCACAAGCACACTTGGAATACCCGGGTGTTTTTAAAAGGCATGCACACATTTGCAGGATATTTAACAATATTATATATAGACCATGTTGGAAAAAAATTCTTCCAATCTATCGTGGAGAGAAATTCTATCATTTATAAATATTTTTCAGTTAACTAGCTAAAGTATATCAAGATGTTTTAAATAATGCAATGCCAATGTTGGCCTAGAAAAAAAAAAGACATGGCATAGAAAAAGCCTCCATTTCTTTCTTGGCGCCTCTTAAAAAATTATAACATTATTTTTCGTCTAGTAAAGAAGTTTAAACAATCTTATATTATATATTATCAAAACTTAAAAATGCATATATATATTTTTGCTTTTTTTTTCCTTAAAATTTAAGCTCTGAGTCTTATAATTAAATAAATTAGATTTTTTAAGTATGAATGTTTAGGGTTGAGCATTGACCAAGTCAGAGTCGAATGCCTACCTTCGACTCCGACTCCGACTTATCAAAGTAGAGTTGGATTATGACTTTTTTTTTTTTTTTTACTTTTTTTTAGCTTCATATTTGGCCGATTTTTTAAAGTAGAATTTTTTTAGGTCTTTCAAATTTCAATTTTTTTCAAAAATCAAAATATAAAACTAAATTATTCACTACTAGTCACTTCAATTTTACTAAAAAAATAACCAAAACTGAATAAATAAATCATTCACTACAAGTTTAAAAAAAAATAAAACAACATAACCAAAACTACAACTAATCACTGCTTATTTAAGCCAAAACTAAAACGTAAAAAAAAAAAAAAAAAAAAAAAAAAAAATCATTCACTCAAAAATTAATACAAGCCAAAACTAAAACATAAGGTATATAACAGACAACACAAAGTAAAATCAATTACATGTTCTTATTCCAACAACAAACAAAACCAAATATGAGGGCTTCTTCCCATTCCATGGTGTGCTAAAACACAACCAGCCTCCCAAATTATCCAACCAGCCTATCATCCATCATAATTTTGTTTCTTCCCTTCCCAACTACAACAACCAATATTTTCTAAGTTATCATTTCAACAACAAAAGAAACACAACAAAAATAAAATAAATTTTTGTGCCAACCAAATTAAATGTTCCTGTTTCAAAATTTCTACAAGTTAACAATAATAGAACCAAACTTCAAGTGCCATTTCAAGTTGTACCTAAAACAAATATGACAAGATTAGTGAGAAAATAAAATAGGTCCACATAAGTTTATAAAAATAATGAAACAAAATTGAACAAAGAAGAGTTATTCAATTTCACAAATGCACATTAAACCTCAATCATCTTCATGGAATATACTCGCAATGCTGATAGTTAATACATTACAATGTTAAAATATAAAAAATTACTATAAAAATGATAAAATCAAGATATATAACAAAAACTAAGAAAAAAAAATCTTTAAATATATTATATGAATCTTACTTATAATTGTCTACATCATCAATTATATCCAAATAATTTGACTCAATCATATAGGAGTACCAATTTTACGCACACATAAGAGCCTCTACAATTCTAGGAGTCAAAGAACTCCGAAATGAATCTAGGACATGGCCTCATGTTCAAAATGTTGAACTAGATGTTATGGTGGTGATCGGAATAGCCAAGATATCTCTTACCATTAGAGCAATAACCAGACATTTGGTGGGGTTGACCCTCCACCAAATTAAAATGTCGAAACTCTCTATAGGAATCTCAACATCCTCCAACAAATACCATTTTAGCTTTGACTTATAGTCCATCAAGGTTGCTAATTTTCACTCTTTATGGAAGTTTCTCAAAAAGGCCAAGGGATCAATTGTACAACTACTCTCCATTGATGTACTACTCTCATTATGAGTATGAGACATAGGTGACTTAGACCCACTTACGCACCCACCACCAAATGTAACATATTGTTCATACAAGACCTCCATATCGCTATTGAGGAGTTCAACAAATTCCTAACCCCTCTCATTGCCCAATGTTCGATTGACCTAATAAGTTTGAGTAACCAATTTATATCATAGATCAAGAATGGCAGCAATAAACAACAACATGTTAATCGTTATTCTCCCAATATTCATCATACTTCATTTTTATTCTAAAATCTATTGAACTCAACCTTCAATTGCTATTGTCATAAAAACTATTCAAGTTTGCACGAATATTAATAAGCTCTTGAAAATATAGATTCAATTTGACATATAATGTACTAGAAATGCTCAATATGAAATTATAAAATACATGAAGAAATTTCATAAAGTTTTTAATAGTCTCCCAATCATAAGACCCAAGAGCCTTTAAACCCTTTTTCCTAGTCCATCTATAGAAAAATAAACTCTTGAGCATGGAGTGCCTATCGAGGAGTCTAATGGTTTACTTGACTCTTCGATTATGGAAGCCTTGATAGGTTTTTGTAGTTGCGATCCTTTTGGATAAGATGCAGAGGTGGATGTAGAAGTGCTTGTGCCTTCACAATTCATGATTTAAAAACTAAAGCACAATACACAAATAAAAGAGTACGGTCAATCACACAATACAAAAATAGCCCCAAACTTTCAAGTTCTTGACTAACATCAAATTCACATAATACAAGTCCACACAACACAATTTTATAACTGAATCGGTATAAATGTAGAAAGAATTATATTTTGGTTTTCTCTTTTATTTTTCTTTTTTTGATTATTTTTAGGGGTGGGGGTGTCCTAAGAAGAAGACAAAAATCACACTTTATTAACTAACATGTATACCGATTCAATTATAAAATTGTCGAAAACGGGACCGAACTGGACCGATTACATCCATAATTTTACTTATTAGTGCTAAACATAAAGTTGTTGATCAAAAAGGGGAAAACTCTTGTTTATGTTATTTTTATCAAAGAAATTGTGATATTTTATTACTTATATATTTTTTTATCGATAAACAAAATTTTATTAATCATAAGAATAAACAAAAACTCAAGTATACGAGACATATACAAGAGCGTCGCCTAAGCGTGCTAGTTTAGTGATAAAAGAAATTCATGGAAATTTGTTCCATTGAAATCAATTATAGCTGACCAATGAAGTAAAGTATTGAAAAACGATTTCCTAAACTCTTCCATTGATCTTTCTCGATCTTCAAAACTTCTGTCATTCATTTGCCTCCAAGTGCCCCGCCATAAGTATATTGGGATCATCTTTCATATTGCTGCAATATGAGAGTTATCCTGAAGGTCTCTCCAAGAAGTTAAGAGATCGATCACCTTTCTCGACATCTCGCTAGTGAGTCTCACCCTATTGAAGAAGTCATTCCACATGGTCGTGGCGGCAATCTCACAGTGAAGTAATAAATGACCAACTAATTCCCCATTCTTTTTGCATATGCAACACCACTATATGACAATGAATTGACGTTGTTATAAATTTTCAAGTGTGAATATATTTTGCACGAGAAATTATATTTGTAACATTTTTATGATATACTTATAACGTTTTTACAATTATCTTATAAGTTATTTTAAAATAATCCATGCAAGCATTCTATTTAACTAAAAATTATAAAATTATCTTCTATTTAATATGGAGGTGAAAAATAGTAAAAGAATATCAATTTTAGAACGCCCATACTTGTTATGGGATAAGGTTGAACCTTAAACCGCTGCGAGCATAAGCCCGACCCAAGACTAGGTCAGAGTATTCCGACTTGCCAATCCGTTACGGTCGTGAAAACCAAGCACGGTACCCACAGGGCCACAAGCAGAAGAAACCTTATGGATATGGCGATAAAAGCCAATTTATCCGTTCTCGCCTTATCTCTCCTGATCATCGGTATCTTTTCATCTTCACCTTCGATCGCATTACAGACCCCCCGCCCTACCTCCTCCAAATGGACCCCACGCTTTCTCGGCGGACACTCAAAACCACTGATTCAGAATCGGCAGCAGCAACCACAATACCAGTACGAAACCCGATATTTCTCTCAGCCACTCGACCACTTCAGTTTCTCGGACCTCCCGAGTTTCCCTCAGCGGTACCTCATCAGCACCGAGCACTGGGTGGGGGCGCAGCGCCTTGGCCCCATCTTCTTCTACTGCGGCAATGAGGGTGACATCGAGTGGTTCGCCGCCAACACCGGTTTCGTCTGGGAAATCGCCCCTCTCTTCGGCGCCATGGTGGTTTTTCCCGAAGTAAGTGCCTCTTCTTCTTCTTTGGTTGCTGTTTAACGGCTTAATCAATGAAAATTTAGGTTTAATTTAAGAGCGGCGTAGACTGATGTTAATTTTTACTTTTTACATTATTGGTTTCATTAAAGTAGGAAAATGGTTAAATTGTGAGTCTGGAATGTGTGATTGAGCTCCAAACTGGTTTGATTGATGGGCAGCACCGATACTATGGCAAGTCGATGCCATATGGAAGTAGAGATGAGGCATACAAGAATGCCACCACATTATCCTATCTTACGGCCGAGCAAGCCCTCGCGGATTTCGCGGTGTTGCTTCGGGAACTGAAGCGAGATTTGTCCGCCGAGGTTTCTCCTGTGGTGTTGTTTGGTGGATCCTACGGGGGAAGTAAGTGTTGCAGACACATTGCTTGTTAATTAGAGGCCACTCTGAACTTTGGCTTTTGTTATGCAGTAAGACAGATTGATGTGGTTGACCTGCATCTGAAATTAATGAACCACTATGGTCTGGGTTTTTTTTTTTTTGCCTGGAAAGAAAAATGATGTTTGTTTGTTTGTCTTTATTTGTACAGATATTTATTAGTTTGCAATATGCATAGCGTTAGTTTATTGACTAGTGGCATTCTGTCTGTTGTGACATGAATGCCATCTAAGGTGAGGTTTGGATAGTGAGTTGAGATAATGAGTTGGGATGAAAGTTGTATAAAACATTATTAGAATATTATTTTATAATATTATTATTATTTTAGAATTTGAAAAAGTTGGATTGTTTATTATATTTTATGTGAAAATTTGGAAAAGTTATAATGATGAGATGAGATGAAACCGTTTCTGTATCCAAACGGGGTCAAAATATTGTTAGAATATTATTTTTTACTATTATTATTGGTTGGGATTCGAATTTGCTATTATATTTTGTGTGAGAATTTGGAAAAATTGTAATGATTAGATGAGATGAGATGAGTTGAGACCAACTCTAAATCCAAATGGGACCAATGTTCTTGGTATTTTTTCAATTGAAACAGTGTTAGCAGCATGGATGAGGCTCAAGTATCCTCACGTTGCAGTTGGTGCGCTTGCTTCTTCTGCTCCGATTCTTCAGTTTGAAGATATTGTGCCACCAGAAACATTTTATGACATTGTTTCTGGTGCTTTCAAGGTGTGGAAGTCTTCATCTTTCACTGCCATCTCTATTGTAGACTGTAGTATATTACATATATAGATATACGTCCCGTGTTATAACAAGGTTATTCTCTTTATTAGCGTGAAAGTACCAGCTGTTTCAATACTATTAAGGAGTCCTGGGACATCTTAATATCTGAGAGTCTAAAAAATGATGGCCTCCTGCAACTGACCAAAACATTCCACTTATGTCGGTAAGAAAAAAAATGAAAGAAATATATTTGCTGTTGCTGTATCAGCTGTTAATTACTGAACTTGTTTTATACAGGGTATTTTTTTTTTCAATTTGGTTTGTTGGGCCTTAACTGATCAGTGGCAGTTGACAGGACCTTAAAGAGGACTGAAGATCTGAGAGACTGGTTGGACTCTGCTTATAGTTATTTGGCAATGGTGAACTACCCTTACAGTTCTGATTTTTTGATGCCGTTACCTGGACATCCAATAAGAGAGGTTAGTTAGGATTATAATACAATTTGTAAAATTTCTCACTTGCACATACATATAGGGAAGATCTGATAGTCTAAATTAAATTCCTTCCAATAACTATAATTTCAATGTATAAGAGGCCAATCTTTGCATTGCAAAAAGCGATCTGGGAGCTGAGATTCTTGCATTTGCCTCCTATTTTTGTTAGGCTTTTGCATTCAGACGTTCCTATATTCATTTGTTTGAGCCTTAACTATACTTATAAAAATAAAAAAGATGCCAAGTATACTTGCTTTGTACTTGGGCTATACCTATTTCCATATCAATAAAATATCTTCTTATTTATCAAAAAAAAAAAAAA